>JAOTRQ010066479.1:0-12938 GCA_028565875.1 Hoplisoma paleatum
GAGTGTCACGTCTTCCTTTGTGACGCCGTTCAAATTAAAAGTCCCAGAAGTCCTTTGACGAAACGCAGCGTTTTTCTGTCCTGCGACTAGTCGACCAATGAAATTTGTCCCACTAGTAATTTTTTTCGGTCGACCAACGATTAATCGATTAATTGCGGTCAGTCCTAGTGTGTTGTAATAAAACAGATCCACAAAACAGGAAATCGATTTAAAGATTCCTAGAATGTTCCACTGTAATGTTCCTAAAATCTTATATTAAACAATTAAATTAAAGAACATTAAACCTAAACGTGATTTAAGAATTAAGGAATGTTTGTATTGGATTCATCTACAATGTATAAAAAGATATTATAAAGTCTATAAGAAAATAAATAACCACTGAATGAGAAGCGTTGTGTAAACGTTCTGTTAGTTTAATACGATTTCATTTCACATTCTTTTAAAAACGTTTTCACACACCCTGAACGTGTCGTCGTTCCACAGAAGGTCCTCGGCTGGCGAAGGCTTTTCAATATTTGTATCGTTAATATTTGTGTTCGAACCAGCAGTCAGTAGATTCACTAGATTATGAGACGATAAGAGTTTCTCGGTGTCTGCTGTTGATGTTATCAGCACGTTTCCTTCCTATTACAGTGTCGGCGTGGGGTCAGAGACAGTACACACACACACACACACACACTCACCTGTGTGTATTTTGCTGTGCCATTACTCCAGTACGTTCACACACACTGACAATGTTGGCTTTGTCACACACTTGGAAACGCGGCCCATCTGTGTGATCCCGCCGCCCCTCCACCCGGCGGTGGCGGACAAAAAACTAAGTCTGTTTGATCTGCTGACACCTGGGATTAGAACCGATCAACCGAGGGTCACGTAGGTACCCCAAGACCCCCCCCCCCGGTACCCCAACAAAAAGCTTCTTTATTCCTACATTCTGGCCACCAAACTGTCCAGGCTTTGGCTGTGTTGTGAAACCTAGGATGGAGACGACTTACACCAGGGGTGCACAAACTTTTGACATGCCATGTCCAGCGATTTGAAAAGTACAATATATCTATTTATTTATAAATACATTAGGCTGCATTTTTACGTAAATCATCACTCGAGATCTAAAACAGATGCAAAATGCACAGTACTGTTACAGACCACCAGGAGGAGCAGGATAGTCATGCACGCCATTGTAATTAAAGTAGTCGCTCGCTGTGCAAGTCGGTGGCTCGATGTTTATGCCATTTCATTTATGATCCCACATTTTAAATATTTTCTTGTTCAATATCGATCAGCAACAACCACATCTTCTCTCGGAGTGTAAACACAAACGTGCCAGAACCCTCAGAAAAGTCGACGTCTCTGTCTAACTGGTGTCGCGACGAAGCGATAATCAGCGTTATTCACTCAGAATATAATGCATGCTTGGTCGATTTGGGAGAAGGTTCCATTCTATTCACTGATCTCTCAGTAACGGCTTTCTTAGAGACGTCTCGGAGATGCTGATGGTGGTGGAACGTCTGGACTATTTTGGGGAAGGTAATAGGGTGTGTTTCAATCGCTGCAAGTAACTGCTGCTACCAAAGCTCAAACCTGACATTAGCACAGATGATAGAATAGAAAACCTTCCACGGGCTCAAGGGCCCAACAGTGTTTGTGTAGAAGAACCTGGATTTGAACCACCGACCGTCTGGTTGATAGTCCAAAGCTCTAACACACGGTTACAGACCGAGTTACACCGTCACATTAGAAGCAGCAACACGAGTGTAACCACGTGAGCCAATTAATCAGGTCAGAACATCTCCAAACCTGCGGCTTTCATATCCACCATGGTCCAAAAGCGGTCCATCTCGGGAACAGGAGTAAACCCGAGGACTGTAGCTACTGGACAATAAACCGGTCCAGAACAATCTAAATACGGCTCAGAGCACCCAGAGGAAACATTTACTGGGGTTGGACCCGGACTGACCGCTCTGCCCTCTCCATGCCCACACAAGCGCTAATGTCGCTAATGAATCAAGCGTGGGCATTGAATGTCGCGGCGAGTCTAGGCTATGCACCACGCGTCACTCTTGTCTGCGAGCCGAGAGGCTACAGTTCATCCGCAGGGGGTCGTGAACACACACACAGTCAGAAGTATGTGGACACCCTGCGGGACGTTCTGGTGTCTCTTCAGTGATCGGGTGCTCCAGTGGTCACAGTATCGACCTGAAATTACACCGGTTTTTATTCTTGATCCAACTCTCCTATTTATCCAGGCTTGGGAAAGACAATATAGCGTACTGGTTGACGCACCCTAGTGGCCAAGTAGTTCAGTCAGTGAGCGATTATTTACAGCAATAAAGTCAAATCGCATCATTGAGACGTTTTTCTCAATTTGTTCACTTTTGATAATCAGATCTTAAGAATTTAGACGAGGTCACATATCAGCTTACGGGCTTATAAATAAATAAACAAAATAAATTGTAGTATATAATATATAGTTTATCTTCAATTATAGTTACAGTAAGTATTTTGTTTGCTTTATTAACAAACTGGTGTAGAAACAAACAATGCCAAATAAATAATGAAGACCATGATGCACTGTGGTTCACTTCTTCCGACTCGGTGTGATGCAGCTAAAATACGATGCACTACACCAGGCAAGTCTGACCCGGGGGCCACTTAGGGCCCTGTGTTCAAATTGCCTTCGGTCCGTCCACAACCTCGGTCATTAAATCAGTAACGACCCTGCGGATACATTTATATTGTGATGTCACCCCCCCACCACATAAACATCTGCAGTCACAGGTTTCAGAAACATTTGTTAACATTATATTTGTAATATAGTTACAGCGGTTGTATTACATCATAGTTTGTGTTGTTTGTGTAGTTGCTCTCAGCAGTTTAACATTCCAACAAGTTCTGAGTCTGTGGAAAGTAAAAAGCCTTTTAATGAGATTTAAAAAAATGTATAGTCTTCTGACGCCACGTGCTGGTGACAAGAGTCTGTGGCAATGTGCCGGACAAGTTTTAACAGACACTCAGGTGAATCATGGGTAAAGTAAGAATGGATGAATGATATGTGATTGTACACATTTACATTTATAATTGTTGGTGTTTAGCAGATGATGTGGGGGACTTGAACCAGCAACCCTCTACAGGCCTCTACTGTGTGTGTGTGTGTTTGGTGTAAAGATGTGTGTGTGTTTGGTGTAAAGAGTGTGTATGTTCGGTGTGTAGATGTGTGTGTGTGTGTGTTAGAGCTTGAGTTTGGCGTCTCCAGCCTCCATGGCTCTGATGGAGATCTCGACTCTGTGTGTGTGTGTTTGGTGTACAGATGAGTGTGTGTGTGTTTGGTGTATAGATCTGTGTGTGTGTGTGTGTGTTAGAGCTTGAGTTTGGCGTCTCCAGCCTCCATGGCTCTGATAGAGATCTCGGCTCTGTGTGTGATCGGCGCTGCATCGCTCGATTCCTTCCGGAGCAGAAAATGTCTGATAAACAACTTCAATCCTTCACGCAGCGTTTCTAACTTAGGAATCCCTGATATCCTACACACACACACACACACGCACACACGCACACACACACAAACGTATGAAAGTTTCCTGGAATGCAGATATAAACTGTAACATGATTAATAAAACGTTTCTCTGATCTGGATCCCGTTAGCTGTAACGTACCTGCCGAATATTAACACCAGATCCTCTGGCGCACTCTGCTGGAGGAGTTTAGAAAGGATCTGCCTCAGGAACTTCACCCGCGGTTTATCCAGCTCACCAAACTCAATAGCCTGAGAGACGAATATAGAAAAAATCAAATGATTAATAAATCCTGCGCTAGTGTTAGCAGCGTTAGCATCTGACCGATATTTACATACAGCTCAGTATCATCTGTGAGACGCCGTGTTTACGTGTTATTAAACATGTTATTAATTTATTTCTCCTAATGGCAGCTTATAAAGAATAAATAAAAGAGGTCCCAGGACCGACTCCTGTGGAACGCAGTCATTTTACACTCGTAGTTTCTGAGCATTTATTGTTTACACAAACAAATCGAGAGCGATCAGTTAGATCTGATTTTAAACAAGAAAGAATCGAGCTCACTGCTGCCCCCAAGTGTGTGTAAATGTGTGTTCAATGTGAAACATTAATTCCCAAGCGTGTAAAAAATACAGCGATGAAAATAATAATATTATTATTACTATTAATAACAGACCAGATCCTTAACGACGGTACAAAGACCACAGAGCCCTGAGAAAGACTGCGCCCTCTAGTGTTGCGGCAGTGAATTAAATCACGTTGCTTATGACCCAGACACGGGACGATAAAACGATTCTGAGCTACCTTGAGGATGGACAGTGAGAGCGCGTTCTTCTGGAGAAGCTGAGTGACCATCTGGACCAGGTTGTTGAAGGAATTGCTGGACAGGGTTGCCAGATCCTTAAATTTATCCCACAGGCTGAACTGGAAGGTCATCTGGGAAAAAAATAATGAGAGATGACGACTTTAATCCAGAGAGAAAAAAAATAGGTGGTTGGAGGGTAAGAAGAGCAGAACCCAGCTAACGGCAAACGTTCCTTCAACTCTCACAAACGTTACAAGCAAACGTCGTCACTGTAAACGTCTGTAGAACGTTCCGGGTGGGGGGTTTGGTTATTAGCTCCATTAGCTGATCGTTACCTGAAAGCGTCGATCGTACGTGCAGAACTTCTGAGCTAAAACGGCGTAGAAGCCGTTGAAGGTTTTTTCCTGCAGGCAGCAGTCGAGCAGAACGTGGACGATATCGCGCTCCGCCTGACCTTTCAGACCCAGTCTAAACAAACAAACAAACAAACAAACAAACAAACAAACAGATGACAGCAAAGATAAATGCACCTCATTTCATTGCTATTTCCAGCATTTATACTTTATTCGTTTCACTTTACTAACATTCGTTAAACTTAGATTAGCTTTAAACTTAAATTATCATTAAACTAAGACAGTCTAAGCAGTTGGAGAGGGGGTTAAGGGCCTCGCTCAAGGGCCCGACAGCAGCAACCCTGCATCAGTGAGGTTCGAACCGCCGTCCTTGATATAACAAGTCCTGTAACCAAACCACTAGAGCTACGACTGGTTACGAAATTCCCAACATGAACGCTTTCCAGCGGCAACTTTAACCAGACGTTGTGTAAAGAAGCCCCGAGGTCAGGAGGCGAGGATCACAAGGTCCAGGAGGTTCGGGAGGTCCCAGAGCTCCGGGAGATTTGGGAGGTTCAGGAGGTCCGAGAGGTTCGGGAGGTTCAGGAGGTCCGAGAGGTTCAGAGGTCATTCAGGTTCAGTTTACGATTCGCACACATCACAACGTTAGTTTTAACCCATGAGGACCATTAAGCCCCAGACCTGTTCATAAATGATATGAACCGGAGTAACTACAGTTTCATAAGTAACTGGACTAAACATTTCTGATCAGGATGAGATTCTAGAACAAACCGCTTCGTCCGTGCAGAACGTGAGGGTCACTACAAACCTCAGGAGCTTCTCGAAGGCGTCCAGGTAATCCTCACTGGTCATGATGATGCAGAAGATGTTCCTCCTGACGTCCGTGTTCATCCTCTGTTCACGCGCCAGCTCCAGAACTTTAGCGCTGAACTGAAGGAGCAGAAGATTAAACGACTCGGCAACCACGTGCAAAACGTTCCTAATTTAATACAGAATCGATCGACTAAAACGGGACGAGAACTGTCGCCAGCGTCTCGCTCCGAGGACCCCTGCAGACTGGCAAGAGCAAGCACGCAGCAGTACACCGTACCAAAGACAGTTCAATAATGAAAACCTGGGTTACAGGGTCAAAACATGTCAGAGAAAAGATTGGGGAGAAATGAATGTTCCTCAGTTACCATAGCAACACCAGTTCACCAAAGCTCCTGTTTATGATGTACGATGAATCAGGACTGTAATAGGAAACATTGCGAGTCCTCGTTTCTCCCGAACACTGAATCAGACGTCCGAGACGCTTCAGAACTCACCTGTTGTCCAGTAACCGGCGGCGGGACCGTGGGCTTCTCGGCACCGATCATGGGCGCGCCGCTCCAGGACGATCCCACGATCCACCAGCGTCCAACAGTCTGAGCTTCCAACAGGTTCTCCAGAGAAACCCGGAGCTTCACATCAGTACCACCGGCTCGCTTCTGGATCTGAAACACAGGCCGGGTTAGAACACGGAACCTTCCGGTTACTGCCACAGGCTCAGGGTTACACACAGGGTAACATCTGGAGAGGAACACGCGTCCTCAGTTCTACTGTATGAGTTTTACATGATTGTAACAGCAGAGGGCGCCAAAATGAAAAAAAAAATCAAATTTTAAAACAATCACAACATCAACAATAAATAAACAACAGACAATAAAAACATTTACAAAAAAGTTGTTCGTTTGTAGATATTAGATATTTTATATTTAAATAAGTCCTAATTAAATATTTATTTTAATATTGTTTTATATTTCCAGTTCTCGGCATTAATTAGACGTTTCATTTCATCACTAAACGTTCTGTTGCTGCCCCCTGGTGGTTGGACGAACTCACCAGCGAGCGCTGCAGCTTCCGGAGTCTCTCGATCGGCTCCGGGTCGTAACCTGGAATCTTCCTCATGTCATTGTTCTTCAGGGCCAGCATGGTCTCCAGCATGAAGCGGACCTGAAGGAAAGCCACAGTGACACAAGTATGTGGACGCGGTCTGTGGACCGCAGTCCGTCTAAAACAAACACACTACAACTCTGCCATAATAAAGACGTCAGTGATCGGGCCCCAGAGCACGAGCAAGCAAACATGTCGCGACTATTTTCATCCATCATCGAGGGTTAACAGCACTTCCTGACTGCATGTCTTTGGACTGTGGGTGGAAACTGGAATGGTGGTGACTTTAAAGAATCTAAACTATACAGTAGTGACGACTTAGTGGTAAATATAACAGGCTAAAGATCAGAAGGTCGACGGTTTAAGCTTCACTGTCACAAAGCTGCCACTGTTGGGCCCCTGAGTGAGGCCCTTAACCCCCAGTTGCTCATAACGGCGTCCTGTTATCATTGTAAGTCGCTTTAGATAAATACAGTAAATATAAAATGTAAACTAAAGATCCTGGTTTGTTGATATTATTATTAATCTCGTCCGGACGGGTTCATTATTAAATCTACAGTGTAGAAAGTGTGTCGTGTAAGAAACGCCGGTGTAAATCACACTGCACCAGGACTCCGGAGGATCTGGCCGTTCCCTCACCCTGGTGTGGTCACTGAAGCGAGCCTCGGCTTCGTTGGCTTTGCGTTGGGCGAGGTTGATGACCTCTTTGAGCCCCAGCGGGTCGTCTTTCCGCAGTGAGAAGCCGCCGCACCTGAGCAGCAGCAGCAGCAGCTCCACGTCGGCGGCCGTAAACACCGCCAGCAGCCGCCGCAGCACGTCCAACAGCAGCAGCGCCGAGAACACCTGGAAGTTATACAGATGTGCCAGCATGCAGGCCAGGTTAGCGCAGCGCTTATCCGGGTCCTCGCCCGGGCACTGCTGGAGCTCCACGAAGCGCCGCACCACCGCCTCCAGGAAGTGTGCGCCCACCTCCATGCCGACCGTGTGATGCAGAACACTGACCAGCAGCATGTGTTCCATCAAGAGCCTGAAACACCAGACAGACACGTCAAGCAGCAGCCTGGGGGGTCCATTTCACGGCCCGCGGGCCACACACGCGACCTTTAACAAAGATACAAACACCTGTCGTTCATGAGCGCAGGAGTGACGCAGGCGGCCATCAGAAGTTCGGTCAGGGTTTCGTTCATGTCCTTCCTGCTCCGGCTCATGTACATCTCCTCCACCTGTCCACTGATGGAGGCCATGTTGGCCTCGCTCAACCTGCCAATCAGAAGCCGCCGTCAGTCACATGACAAACGGCCATCAGTGGAACGCGTGACCGCGCCGCCACCGCGCGTGCTCGTACCTGTTCATCAGACCCTTCAGGTTACGCTTCAGTCTCTCCAGCTCCACCCGGCGCTCGCTCTCTGCTGCCTCCCGGAGGTGAGGGGGAAGATATCTGGACCCGACGCTCTGATGATACGGCGATAAACAATAAACAACGGATTTATCAGACGGATCTGATCGATCTGATCACAGATGTTCTGGGTTCCAGAGGCAGGTGGAGTCTGAATGCTGCACCCAAGTCTGTTTATATCACTGCAGCTATAAGACTTCATAAACTACAGACACGTTTAATACGAACAACTTTCTCATCGGAGGAAAACTGATTCTTTATTTTATAATATTTATTGATTTTATTTGTCTGTAAAGCACTTTTACACGTAAAATAAAGATGAATTATTTATTTACTTTTATTACAACACAATAAACATTTTCCAACACAATTTCCAACTTTCATAATTTCACATTTACTATAAATCATGTTTATATTTTACAATAAATTATATAATATTTATATTTTATAATAAATCATGTTTATATTTTATAATAAATCATGTTTATATTTTATTTTGCACGTCGCATGTCCTTTTTTGTACGATGACAATGAAGGAATTAATTTTTGAACATTTTAGGTAATAATAATAATTTTATTTATTAAATTATTACTAAGAAGTGAGATGATGCAGAACTTACAGGTGTCTCGTGTTGAGATTCCTTTTCAAGATCTTCCAAATCCTCTTCATCATCTTCCACCTCATGATCTTGTTCTTCTAAATCTTCTCCAGCGTCCTCACCCTCATCCATCTCCTCATCTTCCTCATCCATCTCTTCATCTTCCTCACCCGTATCTTCATCTTGGCCACCATCATCCTCAGCCGTATCTTCATCTCCTTCTGCATCTTCCAAGTCTCCATCGTCCTCACTGTCCTCGTCCAACTTCTCCAGCTTGCTCTTGGCTCTGGCAGCAACCACACCATCATCATCATCTTCATCACTCTGGTACAACCCACCACATCCACCGGGCTCCAGGATGCCCAGAATGTACCCGAGTCCATCATCTACGAAGGACTGTGGAAGCTTCTGCTTGTTCCTCCTCTTGTGGAGACCCAGACGCTTCTCCAGCTTCTTGATCTCTCGATCTTCATCCTCGTTGGCTTGTAGGAGAGCTTTCTTCCTCACCATCGTGTCTCGCTCGAGGTTCCTCCTCACATCTTCTGCTGAGGTCTTCTGGAACTGGACCTTCTTAGCAGGTCTGTGTTGTTCGTGGAGGTCTGGATCATCTCGCTTTGGTTGGGTTTTGGGTTTCTGAGCTTCTGCAGCCAGACTTTGTTGACATTGTTGTTTCTGCTCTGATGAAGATTCTTCAGGAGGAACTTTGATCTTCTTCTTCTTTTTCAGCTTTCGTTTCTCTCGGCGAAGTTCTTTGCGATTCTTCCTCTTCATCCGGGTTCCTCGGGGTGGATGTTCGTCCTGCCCTCCATCACCCTGCACCAACTTCTGCACGGAAACCATAAACTTGTGCAGCTTATCCTTGTGTTTTCCTCCTCCTCCTCTTCCTCCTCTTCCTCCTCCTCCGGACCTCCTCTCCACTTTAGCTCTCATCCTCTTCCGCTCAGTTTCTTCTTATTTCACGCGTTTAATGTTTTATTTAATGAATTCTTCAGTGCAGAACAGCGCACACGCGCACTACGGGCGCCGCCATGTTGTGTGTGTGTGTGACTGACGCATGCGTGGTTCCGCTGTAAGGCGCCCTCTGCTGGACACACACATGCAGACTGCGCGCGCACATGTATGGAGCACCAAAAAGGGCACAAATAGAACCAAATTCATAATACAAAAATATATACTATAAAATAATCATATTTAGCTATACATATAATAAATATCATGCCTATAATAAAAAATTCGAATAGGCTATTTCGAAATAAACACATGAAAATCGGGACGTGCGTAAACTGAGTTACATTTTTACATTTACACAAAACGAACACTGATGAACTGCTCACTAGTGACACCTGCTGTTCAAATAGAGAAATAGAGAAATTACAGTCATTGTGTATCAGTGTCTATAAATGTTCATAAGGAAAATCAACCTATTTTTGCCAACGAATATAAAAGATTTGCTTGGAAATATTTTTATGTATTAATTGATGATAAACACTTAAAATAAATGCAACAATTATGACACCGACACTCACAGTAAATGTGTTTATTAAACTGAAAGTGCAACAGTGCAAATAAACATTTTTTAACTGTGTTGGGGTTGAGGCGATTCTATATATATATATAAATAAATATATAAATATATAAAAATATTTATATATATTTAAGGCTACCAACACACACTCCATTGACCTCTTAATAACACCAAACACACCAACTTAAAACCTACAAAGTACCAAAGTTTCAAATCCTCTTTATGCGGTAGTTGAAACAATGATTTATCCCACTGATTAAAAATGACACATTTCCATAATAAACAGAACAAAGTCATTTTAAGTACCCAAGTACAGTCGATTCCTGTTAATCACATCAAGACACGGTCGTTTTGATCCCAATAACCGGCCGGTCATATTAAATGAACATGCTCGAAAATGGGACGTGTTATAGTTTATGTACCATATTAAATGTTTATTAAATCTTTATTGTGTGATATACACGTTTAGCAAACGTACAAATAAGAACTACGGTTGTTTATGAACTTTGTTCATTGAAAAATAAAGTTTTTCAAAGCAATCGACATCAGAGTGTTCAGTTCAGTGTTAGGAATTCATGGTTAGAACACAATATTACACCAGTACAGCCATAAATAACCTTATTAAATTTTATTCTTACACCTTACACCATGTAACATCATGTATAGTAAGATAGAGGATGTAGTACGTCTAAGTTTGCATGTATAGTGCTCACGAGCTGCTGTACCAGCCAAGGACTCGACTTTACTACAGATTGTTTACTTCTGCAATTTTGTACTAAGATAAAATCTTTATGAATTTATAGATAATCTTTTTAAATAATGATGCAAACATGTATAACTGCATAAAATGACAAGCTAATGTTACACTTTCATATCCAGTTTATATTTATGTTGTTAAATCTGAGAGTTTCACTGTTGATCCTGAATTAACTAGAAATCCCGGGACGAGGGTCTGAGTGAACTCGGTCTGAACTGTGTGGAGGAGCTTCATCGTATCAGAGACGTTGTAGAAGGACAAAATTCCTGCTCTGTAATCCACATACACTCCTATTCTACAGGAACTCGGCATGATGGGAAGTTTAGTCTCTTCGAAATTGTGCCAGAATGAAATGCTGGATGTAGAACAGAACAAACTCCAGGACTGTTTATTCCATCCAAATAAACAATCACGACCACTTCCCTTCCTGCTGATGCTTTTATATGACACTGATATATAAACTCCATCATCACCACTCCACTCAACCTCCCAGTAACAGCGTCCACTCTCACACACACTCTCACTCTCACACACACTCTCACACTCACTCTCACACACACTCACACTCTTACACACACTCTCACTCTCACACTCACTCACACTCACACTCACACTCTCACACACACTCTCACTACACAGAACCTGAGGGTAAGGATTAAATCTATCTGGATGATCCGGGTACGACTGTGATGTTTTACTGTAGGTCACCACTTTGTTCTCCTCAGACAGATGAAGGAAATTATTTACTGTGTTTGGATCCAGTGAGAACCGACAGAAATCTGGAGAGAAAAATGTTTTAACAACATTACACAATTAATGTGTTGGTCTGTACGTGTGTGCAGATGTATTCGGATGTGTTACATCATCTGTGCTTGTAGTGTGTTACTATGAGTGTGTGTGTGTCTGTATTGTTAGATTGTGAATGTGTATTTAAATATTGTTTGTCTGTATATTGTGGGTGTGTGTATTAAAAGGTTATTGTTAACAACATTAAGTTTGTCTATGTGTCTATATATTGTAAGCTTGTATGTGTGGTGCTTGTGTATGTATTGTAAGAATTTGTGTAAAAGTGTACGTATGGTTGTGTGTGTATGTGTGTGTTGCAAAATAGTTTTTTTATACTGCAAGTTTGTGTATGTTTGTATATTGAAATAATGTGTTTATTTTGTGTGTCTCTGTGTGTGCGTTTGTATTTTACTGTAATGTGTGTCAGATTGTGTATGTGAATTGTAAGATAGTGTGTTTGTGAGTGTGTGGTCTGTAACTGAATAATTTGATTTATTACATTTTTGTTATTTATGGTTTGTGTTTACTCGAGTGTTTGATAAATAATAAAAGTCATGTGATGATCTGAATCAGACGTGTTACAGATACAAATAAAGGTACCCGGGGGTGCAAATATTTTTGTTCACAACACTGTTTATGTTTGTGTGTTGGTAAGAAACTTACATGGTAGAAAATCTTCTCTGGTTTGGGGTGGAAGAATCTGAACTTTATTTACTGTAGAAACAAAATCAGTTTAATTATTAATCACAGTAAATAAATGCAATAACACTAGAAAGTGTGTGTGTGTGTGCATAGTGAACAACTACAGGGAGTTTGGTTTGTTCTCTCAATGCATTTCTTCTAACCCTGGACTCATTGTGACGAGCATTAGTAAATAAATGAGTAAATAAAAGAATAGTTTCATGTTACTGGAGGTTTGATTTGAGTACAGAATCAAGGACATTCACAAATTACAGGACAAATGTAAATGAACACACACAGTTCTCTGTTTACATGCTCTTTTTCTTTGTTCAGTAACGTTGAATCAAGACTCTACAGCGCCACCTACAGGGCAGAGCGACACACAGTACGAATCACGAAACACTTTTGGCACTGGTGGAATATTAGTGCCAAAAGTCACGTGATTCGTATGCGCGGAACTGGTTACGCATTGGAGAATCGGTTCTGTGTATCTGCAGAGTTTTGGCAGTAAATTAACTCCATAGAAATATATCAACATTTCATGGTGTGTGTGTGTGTGTGTGTGTGTGTGTGTGTGTGTGTGTGTGTGTGTGTGTGTGTGTGTGTGTGTGTG
>JAOTRQ010066490.1:0-12936 GCA_028565875.1 Hoplisoma paleatum
TGTGTGTGTGTGTGTGTGTGTGTGTGTGTGTGTGTGTGTGTGTGTGTGTGTGTGTGTGTGTGTGTGTGTGTAAAGAAGCTTAAATTCTAAAACAAATCCAACATTGCATCAGTAGATTTAGTATACAAATAAATTTCCTTACATAAAAAACATCTGGCTGGAAAATTCTGTCAACCAGATGAGGTGTTATTCCAGGTGAGGTGAGTTATTTCACATCAACTCAACAGAGTTGAGTGTCAAAATCTCAGAATTTGATTATTTTTGGTACCTTCTAAATTCCTAATATCACGACTAAGACAAATGCTAAATACTACTGCTTTATCACAATTACTTCTTGAGTTAAGGTGGTTCTGGCAAAGTTTGAAAACTTGTTAAAGCAGTTCTGCAGACAGAGACAAGATGGGTTTATTTTCAGAACAGACGTCCATGACCTGATAAAGGTGTCTGATGTTAAAATACTATAAAGACTGAATGGCCCAAGGCTGCATCACAGATAATTTGTCCCAGCATGTATTCATAGGCTGTATCTTTAAACTATTACACTCTGGGTTAATTGCTGCTATGAACTTATGCCAACAATGTGCGTAGTTGAAATTGGGTTTTTGAATATTGAAATTAATTTGGAGTTCATGACCGATCTCTTCAATTATGAAACGATATATTTTCATCTTGATCCTGAAAAAAAAAAAGTAATGGGTTTGAGAAAAGCTTCCATTGTCTTTAGATCGAACTGATAATTCCTTTTTAAGTCACCCAGTAATTAAAAGATTTGCACGAACTAATTACCTTTTCTACCCTCCAACATTGATTCTTAGGGATCAGTCAGTCTTATTGCAGTTGGAATCCAAAATAAATAAATCCATTAATCTCACCTAGAAGTTTATGTTTAAGGTCAAGTAAGGATGTCAGCTATTTTCAGACTAATATAGATTTTGACGAAGTTTGCTGCCTTAGTTTTAAAATGTTGATTTGTATATTTTTTTGATTATGAAGTGGGATCAGTATTGTTTTCCCTGTCATGAAAATGAACTTATCACAAAATCTACTGTAAAAACAACCATTTCATTATTAAGAAAAAGATAGTGCTGCCATAAGACCTGCGATCATTCATCTGTGGGGTTGCTTCTCATCCAGTGTACTGGGCTTGCTCAAAGTCAAAAGACAGAAGTGAGAACCAAGGGAGAGTCAAACATTGACATTTTAGGTCCATGAGCAGAAAAACTCCCCATTATGAGCATTTAGTCAATACTCAAAAACAAAATAGACAAACAAAATCCACAAACTGTGTTTAACCACACTAGCACTGCTTAGGCAAGAATGGCCATCATTCATTATGTTTTTGCCCAGAAATTGATATTCAGCATGCTGATACAAACTTGAAGCCTGAAAGAAGGGAAAATACTGTTTTCTTTAACTAGATGTTTTTGATGATTATAAAGTACAATATAAATATCTCACAAAGGCAGCACACGTTGTGAAAATCATATAATATCATCATATAATAGTCAGTCACTAATCAGGAGATTGGAATGTATTTAGTTGTTTGTTTAATCAAGGGCAGTTTTTGTTTATATGTCATTAGTCCTTGAGCTGTTCCTCAGTTATGTTTTTTTTTTTCTTCCATTTTCGGGGACCTGGGTGTTTTTCCCACCGGTCAGCTAACCGGCGCCCTTTTTTGCCCACAGGTCCTTGAACACTTGTGGGTGTAATGATTAGCATATGGCGGTCGTACTGCCGAGGGCCAGGTTCGACCCCCTGTCTGGTCCGTGATGCAAAAAAGTTTGGAAACAGTGTTCTACACTATATACAAACATATGTACTTATTTTCATTTGCATCCATGTCCTGTTGTAGTTCTGAACCATATAAAATGCAAATAACCGCCATGACACCAACTGAACACCTGCATCCACAATGTGAATATTGTGATGGCTGTGTACAGGAAATTCCCCCAGCCACTACAAAAAGCAGTTCACGTTTAGGATAGTTCTTTTTTAATGGCTGTGCTCATAAATACTGACAATAATATACACGAAGGACTGACCGGAGAAGCCAGGCATTCAGTTTGGACCCAACGAAAAGATGAACAGATAAACAAGCAGACACCAGAAAAAGAAAGCCATCATAGAGCTTAGGGGGCAATTAAATAGAGAAACTACCAACTGAAAGAATCTTTTTGATAATATGTGCTTCCTCTTCTGTATCAATTTAGTTTTAAGAATGTGCCTAGAAGCTGTCATGACTGGATACATTATGTACCCATCAAGTGCAGACAAAATGTACAGCAATTATAGCAATTACAGCATTTTGGGGTAACCACAAAACTTACAGATGAGATGTAATTCTGTCGTTTTCGATTTTATACTTTTTTAATGAAACGTCTTTTAATGTAATGTTGATGCATAATACATATTAACCTCTGTCAAACATCATACAGCCTCGCTTAATCGACCTTGACCCTTTTTCTGTTTCTTTCTAGGGACAGTGTAGCCTAGTGTGTAGAGCGTTGGGTTGGGAACCCAAAGGTTGGGGGTTCAAATCCAGGCTCTGCCACACTCCGCTACACTGCTGGGTCCTTGAGCAAGACCCTTAACCCTGTCTGTCTCATTGTAAGTCGCTTTGGATAAAAGCGTCGGCTAAATGCATGTTATTATTATTATTATTATTATTATTATTATTATTCTTTGTCCGTATACCGTGTACTTTGCACAGTAACTGACCACTAAACCCTGACACCCAGACATCTTGGACCAAAATCTTGCTCTGTCAATTGTCCTTAAATTAATTAATTACTTAAAATAATTATTTAATATACTCATAATGTGTATTGTGAAGTTCACAAGTTTGACCAGCCTGTTTGATCACCGATCATGGGCGTGAATTGGCCATCGATCTCTAATCCCAACACCTGTTTGGGTTTTTGCATCTTGAAATCTGGATGTCAGTACTCTGCTTTCCTTTTCCACAACTGTTTCAAGCAGCCATAAGATACTTTACTTTTTCCAGTTTGCTTTACCAAACTAATGAAAATCTTCCAAAACCCAATGTTTTTTTGTCAACTGCCAGCAGCTAATATCTGCAGCTTCATCCATGCACTTTCTTGTCTTTGCAGATCCATTGTCTTGTATTACTTTTCTTACTCTCAGAAACATTTTCTCTTCTGCTAATTTCATTGGGAGCCTCACTTTACTGCTTTTCTTATAAAATACAGTAGTGCTGATGTTTCTGTGTAAAACTTTGCCACCAGACTCTGGTTATTCCTGACACGGAGGATATTGAAAATGCATACAAAATCTATGTATATAGTGACAAGATGCACATAACTGAGAAGGATGTCTATATAAATGCAAAGAAAAGTAAATTGAAATCCAAAGTTGATGCCAAATTCCTAGTACACCAGTGAGTTTGTTCGAGGTGCTTAAAAGAGTAAATGGTCCTTTAAGAGTTCAAATTTCTTAAAGGTAGCATGGTAACACTTACTTGCTTACTTACTTGCTCCACCATTATCAGTCATCAGTCATAATGCCGATGTTCTTAGCAGCCTTTGTAAAACTGATCAGAATCAGACTTTTTAGTTGATTTTGAAAAATCTATTGACCATAAAACATCACTTTTGTTCAGTGTTGTTCAGTCTGCCTTTGTTGATCAAGTACTTACTTTGTATGAGACCAATATGCAATAATATTACAAAGTGTAAAATAATTTGGACCAGATATACTGTACCCATTTTGTCTGAAAGTCTAATTGTGCTAATTTGTTGGCGCCCAAATTAACACACAAATCAACTGTGAAAAATACAACTGTCTAGCATCCCAACCTATTTTAAATGCCACTTAATCAGGTGTGAATGACCAATATCTGCTGCGATAAAGGCCTGTGAAAAGCTTACACAAAATATATTATAGAACTGCTGTAGAGAAAAGTGATCAATAAACTATGCTGTCAATGTGGAGCTTCACTACTACACTCATCACTTTGACAGCACAGAATCTTATGCCAGAGCTTTTTTTTGTTTTGTAAATTCATGCTCAGCCTTTAACACTTCCCTCAAGACACCCCCATCATAAACTTAGCCAGCTGCTCAGGTTTGCCTGCCAGTGACTGACTGACTCGAGGCAACATAAGCTTGGTTAAAATCAAATTCAGTGCCTCTACACAATACTGGTGCTTCTCAAGGATGTGTACTCATTACTTTTCTTGCTCTAAGCCTGTGACTGCCCCTCTGGGGACCCCTATGTCATCCACCCAAAGTATGTTGGTGATGGCAATGAATTTGCATGCACACAAGGTTGACAAACGGTCATTTTAGTGATGCATAAAAAGCTAGAAAACAACACAGGACGGTCTCCATTGTCTTCACTGAGCAACCAAATCAGCATTGCCGAGAAGTTGAGGTTTTTTGATATAATCATCTGAATGCACTTCTGTCGGCAGATTAATTAAACAATCCAGAGGAAGCCTGCCCAGCTCTGCTATGATCCTAACTCTTCACCATTAGGTTTGCCTCTGCCACTCAGCATGACCGATCCAGACGTCAGAGGACAACAAATCACCAGTAACTTTCTGCCCTCCTTTCAGGACTTGTAATGTTTTTATGTTAGATTTTCTACCTTTAAAACTAAAGCAAATAATTGTTCCTACTGGAAGCGTATTCATTAAGTGTCAGGAACCAACCACATCTAATGTCATTCAGCTCAGTCTGAAAGCTGGCTAGCAAAACTGTGAAGATAAATGACAAAATCAATGACTGCGTTGTTTCAGCTGATGATTCAATTGACAGCCCCATTCTTTTTGATACCACAGAAGATGATAATCAATCTACATCAATGATTTTTTTTTGTTGTTGTCAGTCAAAGCAGACGATGCATTACTTTCTGCTTGCTCAAAAGTCAAGGTGTGGTAAATTCTCGTTCAACTAGGTTTACAATATTTAGTTTGTACTCCTTTACCACAGACATGGCCCTATATAATGTGTTTATGTTCATTTTTCAATTTTGTCTTTTTTTGGACATTTGGACATTTTATGTAGATATTGTTTATCCCCACTTTTTAGAAAATTGCTGCTTACAATGATGTGGAAAAATCACTTGTTCAAATATATCTCAAATTTCACATACAGTGAACTGTGCACTACTGAATATCTTTTAAAGATTTTTTATGCTGTACAGCACTGCTAAATAATTCACTAGCATACCAGCACTGAGGTTTTGAACTCCTTGGTTTAAAAACTTTATATTACCACCCTGCCTTTTGGGTTCCATCTAACAATCATATTTGACAGAGTCTGCAGAAGACACAACTTATCAAGTTTATGTGTGGGTGGACTGTCTGGGTGTGTGGATTTCAAAACACCTGATTGCCAGATAGAAAGGTGCTGTGTGTATATGTAAAAAAAAGGTTCTGATATGGGCTGCACACTGGTTGTTAGGCAAATACGGATATATAAAGTTTGGATAAATTACATAAAGATTTTGTGTGTTTTTTGTAGAGACTAGTTAATTTGACTATGTAAAAAGTGTGAACACTTGTGAATACTAAATAAATTCATATGGTCCATAAATACATATTTTGTGTCTTTGATTCTGATTAATTGTTTACACACAGCATTTAAAATAATATGTTACTATATTTCACATCATCCTATAGACACGACAGACAAGTAGTCTATTCTTTCCTCTCTTTTGTTAATTGAAAACACATCCTATTTCTTTCATAGATTAGTTAACTTTCTGTTTACAACTGCTGGAGTTGCAAAAACACAGACAACAACCAGAAACTGTCAATTCAAACTTTTAGGAGTGTTGCTGCAGTACCGTCAGCACACCAGGGCCATGAATCATTGAGTGATCCAGCTGCATGTGCAGCCAGGAGTAATTGCAAGCGCTGTCTTTTTGTTGAATGCTCTCATGTGGAATGGAGCTTCAAATGTTTCTGGTGCCAACTGTTCTTGTGTGATGTGACTCTCTGTTCTCCTTGACATTGCAACTTAGGTTTTCTGCCACTTGCACTTAACATTAGCAGTGACCATCCCTCATCAACACTTACAAGCACCATTAGTGAAGATTATTTAATTTGTGACAGCTAGATGTGATATTTTTACCATTAGGGATTTTAAATGTGCTGTGTTCCGTAGTTCTGTGAAACTTTATTTTATAATATATATATTTAATTATATTTAATATATATTTATAAAGAAAGCCACTGCAAAGGGTGACCAACACAGCGGTAAAAAATAATTGGCTGCTCTCTGCCCTCCATAACCTCTATCTATAACTCCTGCTGTCTTAGCAGGGCCAGGAACATTCTGAAGGACAATACCCACCCTGGCTTCCACCTTTTCAACCTGTTACCTTCTGGAAAGTGCTACAGGTCCATATCGGCCAAAACACAGGGACAGCTTCTTTTCCAAAGCAATCACAATTCTAAACGGGACCTGCACAAACTAACAAATCCATTCACAATGTCTCATCCGTTTTGTCCATTTTATTTGCACATAAGCATTTTTGCACAGTGACTTTCTTTCTTTATTATTACTATTGTGTGTGGGCACTTTTAAGGAGCAGCTTCCAGTCTTGTTGTAGTATGTATACTATGTATGCTGTGTACAATGACAATAAAGGCTTTCTATTCTATTCTCAGCTCTGACACGTGCATATTGTAATCCCCATAGAGACACCAGCAACCATAGTCTCCTGTATTCTGAGGGCCAGGGCGACCGACATCAGAGCAAAACTGAAAGTCCTGACTAATGCTAATCAAAAATTGTACTTAATTCTGATAAAACAAAGGTTTTACTTGTTGGTTCTCACCATGCAAGTCTAACCTGGTGCTAAACACTTTCTCTGTTACTCCCAGCTCTGACGTAAAAAACTTACTAGATTCAGATCTCTCTTTTGATACAAATGTTAACAATATTTCTCGAGTTGCCTTTTATCATTTGTGTAACATTTCGATACATTATCTGTTAATGATGCAGAAAAGCTTATCCATGCGTTTATAACCTCATGGTTAGATTACTGTAATGCTCTTCTTACAGGATGCTCTGGCAGATCTATAAACAAACTCCAGTTAGTTCAGAATGCAGCTGGAGTGCTCACTAGAACTAGAAAATTTGATCATATTACTCCTGTTCTATCGTTTCTGCACTGGCTGCCAGTTAAATTTCGCATTAATTACTATAAGGGTTTAGCGTATCTGCACATCAGAAGAAGGTAGCGTAGATTCTATGCAGACACGGTCCTTATATTATTATATTATATCCTATAATAACTTTTGGCCGAATCTGAAGTATTTAGAGCGCCACCTATCTGTAAGTTTGCCCCGTCGATCCTCACGTCCGCACGGAGAAGTGAATTAAACAGACACGTGGCACAGTCAATTCAAATCATCTCTGAGTTTATTTTACTTCTTACACACTGTCCATTGTTTCGATCTTCGACATCAACAAACCAGCCTCAGCCTTGCACTGCCGTAAACAGTTGTCAAGTAGTGGATTCAGCATTTTATTTGTGACCTTTTCGCGTCCGTGGTCCATGGCTGAATTACTGACCGGGCCAGAGGCCCTTGAGGTCAGTGGGGTCTTGGCCCAAAACATTTTGCAATTCCTGTCTACAATTATAATGCAATATATTTATATTTCCGAGGGCTCTGCATTTTAAGAATTATTAGAGACTATTCTGACTATTAGGGTTTTGGGGCCTTAGCTATGCTTTTGGGCCTCTTATGAAAATGGATGAGGTGTTGTGGCACTGCTTTGACTTTTGTCTATTTGGGGTCCTAGGAAAGAGGGGGGCATATTTTACCTTGTTGAGTTTTAGCTTATTGCCAATCACAACGTTGATTCCACGTCATGTTTTCAACATTAAACCTACTTCAACCTATAACTCTGAGATAATTTTGATTTATAATTGATTTTAAATCACAAATTAACCGACCAAAAAAACTCAGAATCAACGTTGATCCAACATCTTTTTTGCTACCTGGGATGTATCTTTATTTCAGCATTATAAAGTTCAGAACAGCCACTCGCGGTACAAGAACATCAGATTCAAGAGAAATAAATATTTTCACAAAAACCAAACCACTTATATTTAAAATAACAGACAGAAATTTACAGTAGAACTGTGACACTTTTACAGTAGAGCTGTGAAATTGGCATACTACCATAAATCTTGCCAGTTCACAGTTCTACTCTAAAACCTCATGGTACAGTTTCCTGGGAAGGCTAGTTGAGTCCTATTCAAGACTTGGTCAAACATAAATAAATTAGATTATACATTATAGAAATTTAATAGCTAGCAAATGAGCTAATGTCTGTTTTAGCAAATCTACCTGTAGGCTACAAATTTCCATGTTTACCTTCTGGGATCGTTTCATTTTCATAAAACATGAAACATTCCCGTGCCAAACACTGATATTCAAGGCAACAGAAGGTCAAAATGATTAAAACGGTAAAAAATATATATATACATAAGTTCAAATTATTATTGCCCCTGGATATAATATGCATCATATGCAGCTAACTACATATCACGATTGCCTGCTCCTTCTTGTTCAATGGAATCTACTCTAATTTCTGCACCGTCATTTGCAATGTGTGAAAGTGACTGAAAGAGGAGAGCACCTTAGTGCAGTTTATTAAGAGAATTGCTACATGGATGTGTATAAGATTGAGTTGTTTTACACAGTACATAAACTCTGAAATACAATACTATAAAGTCACGTGGCTCTGTTTTGTCCAATTTCACAGTGTTTACACTAATGTGCAATGTTCAAGCCACTTATCACGCTAACCGGTATCAAATGTTAAATGTCAACAAAAGTGTTTGATTCTAGTTAGTTTAATGTTTTTACAACATCGATGGACAATATAATGTTTAGGATGCCACTTATCTAAGGCACTTTACTGTTTATAATGTTTTGTTGTATACATGAATAATACCTGAAATCATTTTTCATTCTAATCATTCATACACTATTCAGGATTCAATCAGACTACACTTTCACAGGTTTTGGACCCTGTAAACACTGGGCCTCAGTATAACTCACAATGCCTCCAGCATTGCCCTCTTAAATTCAAATGATATCTGATTAAATCATTATTGGGGCCATATTCACAGTCCTTCAAAGACCTCAGCTTTTTTCTAACTGTTCACAGTGGTTACAGCACACCTTTATTTTTATTTTTATTTATTTATTGCAGCCTGAAATTTGGAGTTTTATCACTTGTTTCAGAATTTTTTTGTTCGTCTTAAATCGCTCTTGTTTGTACAATAATGGACTATACCATTCAATATTTATGAACAAGGAGGCCCTACAAAAAGAAAGTAAAACTTAACTAAATCCTACTACCACCAAATAAATAATCAGCTTAACATTATTTTTTTATATTCATAGTTAACAGTTTATTTTTCTATTGCCGATTCCATTCTTCTGGTAGTCCTCCCTGTTATAACAAAAATCTACCTGTAATAAAGAGTAAAGACACACGAGTGCTGGCCCCCTTATGCTATAAAGTATAGACAAAACTTTAACCGTGATATCCCAATATACAGAAGTGTCCTGTAAAAAAAAAACAACTCAGTTCATTAGTTTGTGTTCTCGCTGCAAGGGCACGGATTGTATTAATTTAACTATGCAATATGATTTCAGTTAAATAAATAAAAAATGTCTCAAAAATAATTTGAGTCACGTGAACAGTTAAACTCTGTAAACTTAAAAGACTTGTAATATAAAGAGGGCTGTGTGTTCTGTATACAGTGGAGTCAGTGGATTAAAATATTTGTTCTTTTGTTTTGTTAAGTTCAATTAAAAAGGGTCCTGTCACTTATTATCACTTGTCTACCAAGAGAAGCTGATCCTAGTTTTTCTCTACTAGATTTATGTATAGATTGTCTCATGGACAAGGTTGATCAGAATAGTATAAAGCTCCTGATTTAGCGACTGGATTTTACCAGTCTGCACCACATTGATGCAGTAATTTGTGGACTTGTAACACTCCCCAAACCCTAAATTGAGTGTGTACATAAAGCTTGTCAGAAGTGGACGATTCTGAATTGCTATTTAATTTGTCTTTGTGTTTTTTTTTGATACATTAAAAATACTGAATTTTCATGAGCCATGCCAAATCGATCAATAACAAAATAGGAATGAATAATGAATAGAAAACATAACAGTCAACCCTGATGCATTAAAATATAAATAAACAATAGTTTATATACATTTTAAAAAATACACCTGTGGTGTCAATGTAGAGATTTGAAGCCAATGTGGGATTTCACAATGCCCTAGACTGATTAGCACTGGAAATTTTAAGCTTTAGAAACTCAATTACATTTGTTATGTAAGCTTTCATATCTTGAATAAGAATAGACTACCACAGAGAATCATTTCAGCACCAAATTTAAGATATAACATTCACTTTTTTTTATTACTAATTAATAATTTCAGTGTATTCTTCTAGGTGAAGTAATGAGATTTTCCGCTGCACATTGACATCGAAAGTTGTCTGATTTGAATCTTGGTTCGGTTGATTTGGTGGCCGCTCCCCATAGTGATATTCAGTAAAAACCATCACCGTAAAACCACCCAAACAATGTTAGTGTATCATCTATGTCCTGCTTTAATTTAAACTTAGCTTAATTCCCTTTTATCATGCACAACAGTGCACCTGATGGTCAAAATTACTAGAGTTCATTTTTTTACTTCCTAATTTAAAATTTTGAAAACGTTTGGCGCTTTTTGATGCTTCGTTATCACCTTAAAAACATTGACATCAGGATACAAACACATCTGCTGGTTTTTCACTGTTTAACTGTTGCATTGCAGATTTGAGGTGGACTGGTTGTAATTACAGCTGGTAGAATTTCCCAATGTATTGATTGTAAGAGCATAAAAGATTCTCGTTCTCCTGTGTGTTTGTGATAATATTGAACTCGGCGTGTTTGTGAACGTTGATGGTGCTTTTCAATGTTGACTTGTCTTCACAAGTTTTACTCAAAACGATAGTCAAAGCAACATACATTTGTGCTTTAAATGCTAATACGCTAAGGCTTATATTATTGGGCACTATGTAAACGCTATACGATAACCTGATTAGATAGAAGAAATTCATGACTGAACATGACATCTGAATCTGATTCTATTCAACATAACTGAGACTAAATTGTCGGCGCAATCGGCGTGGAAGCAAAAGCATCGAGGTGAGTTCACAACCGTCTAAAAGATCTCTGATACTCCATTATAAGTGAAATTACTCCATTACTGTGGGTTCGTTCATTCATTCACTCACTCTCACACACAAATATATTATTCCCCAATTTTGGAGTAAAGTCTCTGCAATCCCAATTTTTGTCCACAGAAGTCCACAGAAACTATTGTTTCTGTACTGCAACAGTCAAGTTTCGAACAAACAGATTTCTTTTTATCCCGCCAGTCTGTTCTCTCTCCTCAGGCAGTCTTTAATATAGTCTGTCCAAAAGAAGCAGCTCTGTTCCAGGAAACAGTGCAGCAGGTCTTTAGTTTGGTGTGCATGTGCTAAAGTGTGCCAGTGTGCGGGTACAGAGTTAGAAATCTAGATCCCAGCCTGAGTTATCATCAGGAGGAGGATCTTCATTGTCCTCAGGAAAACTGTCAAAATTACTTGTGTCTGTGGCTGATGTGACCTAGAAGCAGACAAGTTATTCATACATTTGTTTATCAGAACTGTTAGATCATGGCTAATATTGTTAATCATGGCTAATATTTACTTGTCGTTATGCATGTTTCACAATACAAATGATGTAGTGCTGTGTAGCAGCAGGGACAGTTGTGGCCTGGTGGTTAGAGAACCGTGCCTTAATCGAGGCACTTAACCCCTAACTGCTCCCTTGGAGTCGTGGCAAGATCTGCCCACTATGGCGTGCATGTGCCCCTTAGTGTGTGCTTCATTGCACGGCTTGAGGTAAATGGAATAATTTATGTGTGTAAAAGCACAATGTTCAAAGTCAGTATTTACCCCGTTCCCAATTTCTATTTGTACAAATAACTATTATTGATTGCTTATTGTTGACGTGACTTTTTTGGATATGATGTCATTAAACCCATCATCACAACTTTTATTGTTCAAGAACTTTTTGTTGTCTTATTTTTGTGACACATGAGTGACACAAATCAAACAAGCCCTAGACTGGTAGCATCATGCTAAAAATCCTTAAGTTCTAGAAACTTGAATATACATTTTTCTTTAACCGGAAGTCAATCAAATATCAATAAAGAGTTACCTAGAGTTTAATCAGGCATGTGCAGATAATCAGTCTAGCACCAAATTTATGATATTACTTTTATTTATTAGTAATTACTAAGGTTAGTATATCATCAAAGCCTATCACCTAGTGATGTCAATCCACATCAGATTAAAAAACAACAAGTGATCCAGCTGTGTGGTGTAGACTGTACAGCTGTTTGACTGTTGTGAAGTATGAATTTGGCATATATTGATTTTTTTTTCTTCTAATAAATAACTATACACACTGCATGTGCTTGGTTCTGAGGGAGTTTGTGGTTGATATGATTACAGTGCACTGACATATAGTTTATGCCAGTTATGAAAAATACATACAGGTAGGGAATCATTTAGTTTCACTGTTTCAAGTTACAATGTAAATATTATTAAACTGCATGTAATATGATGAAATAATGATAGCTGTACTTAAATAATAGTATGCAGGTAAAACATAGGTAATCCACAAACACAAACAGGTGACCCTGACTGAAGTCCCTGTCTTTAAATCTGGGTATATACAGAACCTGTATGGTGTACTTACACTGGGGATGATTGGAGGTATCAGAGTTCCCTTCCGTAAACCCTCCCAGTTAAAGCCTTCAAACCACCTGCAAAAAGCACAAAAAAATGAGCACTAACACAACTGATCATTAAAAGTATGGTTAAATATGTAAAC
>JAOTRQ010066498.1:0-12935 GCA_028565875.1 Hoplisoma paleatum
TAATGAAGTACATTTTGTTTTGTCGCTAGTATTGGTTAGTTTTACTTATTATTTAACCCGTTGACTCCCAGCATTTCACCCGAAAATCGGCTAAAACAGTGTAAACATTTCTACCATGCATTTTTGTGATCATGCTTTATTGTGATCTGCGGCAGCCCGGCATTAAAGATAAAACTTCACAAATGTGTATCCTGGTCAAAATTGTGTTTTTAGTCGACTATTAGTCGATTAGTTGGAGTAAATGCTGACCACTGGTCGACCTTGGTCGTGGGCAGACCTACAAAATATACAGTGCTGTTTCCTCATAACAAGAAGTCATGGGTTTGAGCCCTGGTGGGCGGTCAAGATTCTTCTTTTGCTGCGTTGGCATGTTCTCCCCAATGTCCCTCCATGGTGCACCGGTTTCTTCCCACAGTCCAAAGACATACCACCATGGTAATTGGAGATGCGAAATTGTGCTGTAGATACCATGATACCTAGCCAGTAAGATGTAAAGCTGGTCCCAAGCCCAGATGAATAATGGGGGTTGCGGGGCGAGATTCAGACCATAAATTGCTCAAAATTTGCTCAGAGTGGAAGCAGCCGAAAACAAAGAAGGCTGTAGGTTTTATAAGGCTACATAAGATGATATTTAAACGATTAACCTTTTTTAGATGGTGCATTACTTTGTACTTTTTTTTTAGCTTGAAGTACATTTAAATTGATGTGCTTTTATACTTTGAGGTGGAAAGTACTTTCCGAAACATATAGATAACACAATTCTGTAACTGCAGTATAAACATACTAAATTAAAGCGTCACTTACAGATCTTGTGCTTTCTAAAGGGGTCTAAAACATACAAAACATTGCATTTTCTGTTACAGAAATACATTTAAGCTCCATTAATACCATGAAAAACATTCCATTAACCACATCTGGACAATCTGGCAGAGCCTGCACATCGGAGCACCTAATATGGACAGCTCAAAGATAGAAGTCCTTCACATATATGCATGTAGTTGATTAACGCAGAACAAGAGCATTGTTATTCAAGTCAACTTTAACTTAACTTTCAAGTCACTTTTTAGAATGGAATTTTTTTAATAGACATTGTCTCAAAGCAAATTACAGAACCAACAGATACAGAAACCTCTATATAAATAAAGTCGACTTGACATATTTTTGTTATTCCTTTGGGGTTATTTACATTACTAAATGTCTAAATCTTGTATTGATTGTTGAATTATATTTTATTGAAATAGAGATTAACAGAGTTTCTTTTTACTTGATTGGATGTTTAGACTAATATTTGTACCTGTACTTAAGTTTAAATACTTAAAGTAATAGTACTTTTTCTTGAGTACAGTATTTTAGTACTCTTTCAACCGTTGTTTTTTCTCGAGCTCTATTTTGTAGTCTCCATGGTAACAATTTAATCAATCAACAATAAAATACACAGTTTAGTTAGATTTTTTGGAAGATTTACTTTCCTTAGCTCACTCTCCGGAAGTTTTTATTCAAACCCCACCTTAGCTCCTATAGCTAAATGACTCCTTTCTACTGAGAACCTAATTTTGACAAACACTTTAACACTGTGCCGGCATATGAGGATCCCAAACTCTATACTTACCTCTGCTATGCAAGCTAACCTCAATACCACCCCCAGTCTGTGTAACAAACACGTGCTCACATTGACATTTTTGGCATTTAGCAGATGCCTTTATCGCAATCAACTTACATCTACATGGGAACTTTTTGTTCTTTGGCTCAGTACTTTAAGCACTAAGCCAGGGGTCACCAACGTGGTGCCTGAAAAGACCTCATAAGTCGCCCGCGGGCCGGTTCTAAAAGTAGCTGCATATTTTGCATATTGATATTTATTTGTTTTCTACCTTGTTAAATTATTGTGAGAAATCATTTACATGATCAGCATCTTTACATAGATAACATCTTTACATATCAATAATTATTTATAGTAACATGTAATTAAAGGTTATACAATTGTGATTTCACTAATGTGTAACTGGTAGCCCTTCCATTGGCCAGGTAGCCCTTTAGTTGGTACCCAAAAAGTAGTTCTCAGTTTCAAATTTTAGAATTTTAATTTAAAATTCATTGATAAATTCATTACTGAGATTTAGTGGCAAGACTAATTATAGGAGGTCCAATTCTGATAGTGTTTCAGAAATCAAGGCCTTTTTTTATGAAATTTTCTAAGCAAATGTAAAGTGGCCATTCATTAGCATTGGAGCCTCAAACGCAAAAAGATTTTAGATACATGATGTAAGACAGGGCTCACAATTTATCAATGGTAATGAGGTTAACAAGATGGTAAAAAAAAGAATTGACAACTTTTTTGTTGCATGTAAGAATGCAAAATTTAGGTCTGATCCGGGAATTTGTGTTGATATTTTAAAGATAGTGGCTTGACCAAGTTCCCTAGTTGAGAGAATTCAATAAATTGTACTATTTCTTCCTCTCTCTGTGTTGGAGGGTGATTTATGATTCAGATCTTTAAAAAAAAAAATCTGACTTTTTACTTGGACAGATGGATCAGGCTGCTGTGGTGCACCCTTGTCAGCAGGCATAAGCTCAGTAACAGCTCTCTTTGTTTTTGACATGTTTCACTTTGTCTGGGTATTCTTGTCAGAACACAGGGCATATATCATTTTCCAGTTCATGAAATCACGATATGTATGGGCACTATGTTTTTAGCAATAAACATCACAATGTCATCTGTCAAATCCCCATCCCCCATCATATGGATCCAGTTCAAAATTGTAATTGTAAATTGTCAGAGATGGTTGCTTGATTTACTTTGGATGGTGTACTGTGGCTGCATTCTACTGGGGGCAGCAATTTCAATCAAAATACTTATGTTTAAGGTGCTGGAATAAATGTGTTGCACTGCTTCTTTGGAACCATTTTCAAACACATTTTGCAGTCTGCAGTTTGGTCTGCATCCAACGTTGCAAAATCTTATTAATTCTTGGATCTAATTGATGCTTTTTTGGGACGAAGGCACCGACTTTTTGCCCACCACTGCCATATTGTTTGTTCGTCTTTATGACAAGTGCGAGGGAGGAAGGAAAAGGTCACTCTGAATAGGGAGTTTCTCAGAGAATATTGGAATATAATGGAGTGTTAAAAAATGTACTGTTTTGGTTGTTGACATTATGGGAGAGGAACACTGGAAAGGAAGAATAAGTGCTGCGCTCTGTAAAATCTGGTTGCTGGTCTATCTTTGTCTAATGATACATTTGTTCTCTTGGTGATTTGTCAATATTGTATGAGCCAATAGAACCATAAATAAAGACGGGTTTTAATTTTAGATGCCATTCTTTTTTTCTAATAAGTGCCCGAATGGGAGTGGTTTTATTTTTCTGTATGAAATTATGTGTAATTTTTTTCAATACTGCAATGACATGTATCATCATCATTAATTAGATGCAGCAAATATTTTACTAATTAAAATTACAATGAAATATCTATGTATACATAAGAGAAATCGAGAGTGAGACTTTGAGTATAAATGACAGGTCAACCCACATTTTTCTTTTCCTGGACACCAAACCTCTAGAATAGCTCTGCTGTTCTAATTAACTTAATTAATTTCACATATAGCAATTAATTATTTTACAATTCCTAAGAAAGTTGCCTGGCACAGAGGAGAGAGAATGTAGACTGTAAAGTCAACGAGGACAGCATGAATATGGTACACTGCTTACCCACAATGGGACCTGACAATTGAACTCAATTACTTTCTCTCTAAGATGACAATGATTAACCTTATTTAATATATTTCTTCCTGAAAACATACAATTTATTTTTAATTGGCATGCTCATACAGTACAGTATAAAGAAATAAACTATTTACTCGTTTGTTCAGTTTTTCTTAACAGCAGATACATTTTACATATTACAAACAGAAAAAGTTACACCGGCCAATTGAAATCATACCATTGTAACTCTAAACCAGTTACAGTTTAAATCAAATAGTCATCAAACAATTGTTTTGTTAGATAAGCGAAAAAAATTTGAAATACTTGCACCAAGCTTAAAATCATTCTTAAATGAATGAATAACGACAGGTAAATATGTCCAAAGAATTTAATGTTTCTTTTTTGCCTATCCATGTAGTGTTTTTTTGTTTTCTGCTGATGATTTAGAATGATCTAGAATAATTTAATGCCACGAAAGCTCTTGTCAAGGAAAACAAAACGATTATGCAAGATAATGTGTAAAAAGTCCACAACAAGCCTTTAGTTAGATTAGACCTAGTTAATGAGCCAATTTTAGAAGCTTCTATCATCTCTTGAAGGCTTTAATCAAGCTGTCCTTTGTTCTTATCTTCAGTCTTGTTGGCAGATAAAAAAGTCAATCATGGAGAGTGTTAACTTAATGACATTTGCAGGGTACAGATGCTTTGCTAGTGGTTGTGGCAGTGATGGTGGTTAGTTCTTACTCTTACACTCCTGTTGTGGTTGTCACATGTAGTAAGTAAACTGGTTCAGCGCATCAGTAAGCATGCCATTAAAGATGCTCAGTGGAATTTTGCTCTTGGTCTTGGCTGTTATAGTCTGTTATGGTTGTTTTGCTGTGAAGGTTGTTGGTAGAGTAGCCCTCAATGTGCTGTAGGCATCTATACTTTAATCAGTCCTTTCAGGATTGGTGATTTTTGTGATTAAATGATTGAGTTTTCACCTGTTTCTGTTTTTCAGTCTTGACACAATTATCGCAATAACCAAGATTACATACACATACAAAGTTATACACAGTACAACCGGCAGACCGAGATGTGAACTCTCAGGTACTTGAAACTGTCTACACGTTCCACTGCATTCCCATCGATCACAACAGGGTGGTAGTTCCTCTCCTGCTTAGTGCTGTAGTCCACTATCAGTTCCTTTGTCTTGCTGACGTTCAAGAGGAGATTGTAGTTCTGACACCAGTCTTTCAGGTGCTTAATCTCCTCTAGGTAAGCCCTCTCGTCATTGTAGGAGATCAGGTTTACCACAACCGTGTCGTCAGCTAATTTGACGATGGTAGTGGTGCAGTCAGTGGCCACGCAGTCATGAGTGTACAATGAGTACAACAGGGGGCTCAGGACACAGCCCTGAGGGGCTCCAGTGCTCAGGGTGAGGGTAGGAGAGACATGCTTGCCCACCCGTACAGTTTGTTTTCTGTCCGTTACAAAGTTGTAGATCAGAGCACAGATATGGATCAAGACCTAGATGTTCCAACTTGATTGTTAGTGTGGAGGGAATAATTGTGTTAAACGCTTAGCTATAGTCCACAAACAGCATTTTCATATAATTACCCCTCTCGAGTCTGGTAGTGATGAGGTGATGAAGTCTCTGATGATCCTCTTGAAGCACTTCATCACCACTGAAGTTAAGGCCAAAGTGAAAAGTCGAAAGTCGTTGTAGCAGGCAGGCTGTGATTTCTTCGAGACAGGAACAATGATGGATCGTTTGAAGCACGCTGGTACGATGCGTGAAGAGTTAAAGATGTCAGTGAACACCGGTGCTTGCTGGTCCACGCAGGCTTTGATGACTCGTCCGGCGATTCCATCCAGTCCTGCTGCTTTCCTGGGGTTCACTTTCCTGAAGGCTCTCCATACATCCCTCTCGGTGATGATCAGGGGGCTCTGAGATATGGCGAGCTGCCTGTCCATGCTGGGCGGTCCGGTAGCGCTGATAGCATCATCAGCGTTGTTACCGGCTGCAGCCTCGAAGCGAGCGCAGAATGTGTTTAGCTCGGTTGCTAGAGACGCATCTGCACACATCAGTCTGGAGGGAGGGCTTCTGTAATCCGTGATCGTTCGTAGTCCCCGCCACAGGGATCTCGAGTCATTCTGCTGGAACTGTGTCTCTAATTTCTCCCCATAGCGCTGCTTTGCTTCTTTCACTGCCTGGTGGACTCGGCACGATGCAGACTTATATTCTGCCATGTTACCGCTGATAAGTCCCGCGTTATAAGCAGCAGTGAAAGATTACAGTGCGTCACAGACAGTTTTAGCAACCCACGGTTTCTGGTTGGAAAAAGTTTTCACTACAGTTTTTTTCACTGTATCGTCCACCAACTTCCCAACAAATCCCACAACTGCTTCCGTAAACACGTTGACGTTACCAGCGGAACTCTCGTGGAACATGTCCCAGTCTGCGTTGACTTACATCTCAGTTTCTTCAAGTGCTCACATGATTCCTAAAGTCCACACTCAATTTACTGATTATACTGTAGTACACAAAAACTAGAGCTTCAAGTTACTACACGGTGTGCAGTCCCTTCTTCTCAACAGAACAAACTTGTTAATACTACTACTGTGTTAAGCATCAGTCGAACTGGACACCACATCTTTATACATTAAAGCCAATTATCTCATGACAGGAAACCTTTCTAGTAGACCATGCCGAAAACATATCAGGGTTAACAGCTGGACCCAAGTTTTTAATATAGTCATTGAGCTCTTCAGATGTCACTAAACAGAAGCCAAGAATGGCATTGTAGCTGTTAGGGCTGTTAGGCATGAAACGAATGCATCTTGGTTGACTAAGAGCTGCTTAAAAAACGGCTTTAGGATGCCCAGCATTGCTGAATGTTTTTTCAATCTCGTTTGATTTCTGTTCCCGAGGCAACAGGAACTGAGAGAATGACTGAGCACAACATCTTCACTGAGCTCTTTGTTGGCAGCGAGATTTATCTGTTAGTCTTCAAGGTAATCAAAGACCATTGTTGTCCTAGGACTTTTGATGTCACAGTACGAAACAATGCTGAACTGGATCTGCAGACATTTGACAGAATCTTCAAATATTTCATGAAGCTTTTCCAGTGACTGTGGAGCACTATGACCACAAGCCTGAAGGAATATGGCAAAAAGACAATTTATTTTTGATGAGATAAATACTAATCATTTAATTTTTAATTGTTTGTCTTTTTGAGTAAAATAACACTGGGACAGACAAGGAGGCATATCTCCTTGTGTAAGTCCAAGACAATTTTACAATAAAGACAATAAAGTTTATTTTACGTTTTCAGTTGTCATGTATGTAATTTGTAATACATTAGTCATACACTTGGCATCTATTATAAAAGTATGCAACTGATTTAATGTTCTGATGCTTTATGAATTTACTTTCATGCATACCTGCATTTCTGCATAGTGACTTAGTGGTTCAGCACTGTCATCTCAAAGCAAGATGTCCTGGGTTCGATTTGGAGACTTTCTGTGTGGAGTTTTCATGATCACTCCATGTATGCATGGGTTTACACTGGGTACTGCGATTTTCTTCCCACAGTCCAAAAACATGTAGGTAAGGCAAATGGAAGAGACTAAATTGTCCACGATTGTGTTTGATATGACTCAAGTATCGTTTGAAACATTGTGTGATGAGTAATGTTTCATGTCATTGATATACAGGGTTTAAAACATGACGTTAAAATTCTAAATAAATAAATAATAAATTATAGAAAAGTACTGTATATTATGTGGTATTCAGCCCAGAGAACCTGAAGTTCTGAAAGGTGACACAGGAATTGCGTGCCATCACTGCTTTGCACCCTACCAGATATTCTGCCAAGTTCCTTCTTTTTTACCCCCTAGCCCTCCAGCATAAAGAATATCTAAAGTGCATCATGCTATACATTGAGTTCAGTAAAAGGTTTGCGGAATAATAATTTTCAAATCAAATCATGATGTGTGCCATGCAGGTTATGATTTGATTGATTTTATATAAAATGATTATGGAAACAAGCACTTTGCTTGTTTTCAGAATGTAGGTGGCATTGTCTGTATCAACTGTTTGAGTGTTTTGATCACTGACATGGAAACTGTGGAGTGGTTGCATACAGGAATACTTCCAAAATTGACTTTTTCCAGAGGTGCGATCACATCAACATCTAGTCTCTTTTTTAAGATAACAGCAACTGGTTTCTCAAAGATCATTTTCTTCAAGTCTGCCCATTACTTTGAATAAAGAGATCCCGGCAACCTGAGAATGCGGCCACCATTTATGACATTCTCTGCCAGAGGATGGTTAGGCTTAAAAAGTGGTACATTGAGTGCTGTGTACAAGCAGACCCGATTTTCACACATCTGCAAAAATATTAAACTTTCTGTCATCAAGTTTGACTAACGATAGACTAATTGTTGTAAGAAAGAGTCTTAATATACTGTATGTAAGAAAAAAATTGAAACTGCAATTAATCTTGCTAGGGTTTGAATTATTTTTAACTTTACAGCTGTTTACGTGTGCTATTTTTGTTAATGTCTTATAACTGCTGACAAAGCAGTCTCCCCCCATTTAGTTCCCACTGGTGTGTGTGTCTGCCGGGGGTAAAGGCTCAAAGACACTAGCCTGCTAGTTTATAGCATTCATAGCAATGATAGGATAAGGCAACAAAAATAGTGCCATTCGTACACTAAATATGCTAATAGGCTTTAAAAATAAACCTTAAAGCTCTTATTTGTAGCATCGTTTAAAACGAGCCTTTCTGAGGTTTTAGATCTCTGTAATGTTTAAAGGATTGTAAATGTTTTAATGCTTTAAATGCTTCTCTTAAATTGCCACTGTGTATGAGAGGTGCTATACAAACTTGCCTTCCCTAATCTGGGTCAGATTTTAATCAGGTAAATTCTAATGTAAGTATAATGTAAGCATATGTTATCAAAACACCAATACTAATGTTTACAAATATTTCAGAGCTAAGATCTCATGTCTATACCTGCCACTGTTGTTCTCATTTTTACTGTCTCAGCTTTCTCTTTTTTAAATTCTCCTCTGCTTTGTGGTATTTCTATCCTTAAAGATGCCAATGTATGGATCATTTGCAGAACTTGGGATAGATAAATAGGATTTAGTTTTGCCTGCCTTTGCCAATCAATCCCTGCATCTGACATGAAGATGTGGCATGTGTATACACACTGCCACTAGTCGGGGGTTAGAAGAGTTCACAAAATCACACACACAAAAAAAATTCTTAATAGCATTGTCTTATAAGCAACATAACGTCTTGGCCATAGGTTTTTGTAATGTTTGGAAATTTTATGGAAACTGGCTTTAGTGGTTAATACTCTGCAAAAATCGGGGTGTATGGCCAAACACTTTAAACCCAGTGTGTTTACCTTAGTCAACATTAAACATTACTTAAAAAGTATTTTGAGCATATGGCTCAAGTGGCCAAATGGCTTGAAGAGAACAAGACACCCCATTTCAAACCTCTTTTAGTTGAGCAATGTATAGCAAGTACACCAGGGACTAAAGAGAAATCCAAAAAATGCAATAAACATATACTAATAATACTAAAATTTAATGAGCCAGGTAGGTTTATAGGTGTACTAGCTAATGTAGCCACTAAGGGATATTGGCATAACACAAACACAATATTGGTAAATGATGAAAAAAGTTTCAAAACCTGATGAAGTGTTTAAATTGCAATCAAAATTGTCACAAAATATATTGTATATACACAAACTGCGATGTATATCTGAGAGGATATACATCACATTTTGTGCCTAATTACATTTAAAAGACAATAGCATTAAACCTGCTGAATATATTAATCATAATGTTATTGATGTGAAAATTGGCACAAAAAGCCTTCTAGACATTAATACTTGTGAAACGTGTGTCAAAAATGCTATCAAACATGAGAGTACACTTAGAATAAAATGTATGCATGGTGAGGAGCAAGTTTAAGTTTTGATGGTAAGATAGCTGTTGATTCTTGGTGTGCTAGAGAAAAAATCATATGCTGTAATCCTATTAAAGATGCCAATTTTGACATATCCACCAATAGTTAAGCATACAACTCTTCATACAAATATTTGTTTTTAAGATATAGTTTTTTTAAGTTGTGGGGAATACAATTCTGCTCAGAGTGAAAATTTTAATATTTACATTTTCAGCATTTAGCAGATATATCATTCCAAAGTGACTTGAACCAGTGACCTTCTACACAGTAGTATTTTAACCACTAGGCTATGGTATAAAAACTATCTAGAGCAGCATGTGTTACCTAAATCTATCAGACAGGAAATACTTGAGATGGGACATTTTGAGCCCTGGGCAGATTATGTAGGATAGAACATTTAGGACAAAACCTAAAGTAGGATAGCTGATTTTGTGACCTAGGCTATTCCTAGATGTTGTAGAGTTTTGCATGAAAGCCAAAGTGTCAGTTGACAGCTTCTTAATGAAAAAATGAAAAGGCTCCATCGGTTAACATGCCCATTCTCTTTTATTGAGATGGATGTGGTTGGTCAGTCAGCTTCATGTATTATTATTATCCCAGTGACTTCATCCTTAGATGTTTGGATTTTGGAGGCACTGAACGGCGGCACGGTGGCCCTATAGCAAGAAGTCCTGGGTTTGATTCCTGAGTCGCACCAGGGGCTTTCTTTTCTAAACTGTGGAGTTTGGATGTTCTCCCTGTATACACATGGGTTTACTCTGGGTTCCCACTTGGTTGATTTTAAATGTGAAATTGCCTCGTAGATACATATTTCCCTATTGCTCCATGGGTTGGTGAAAGACCTGGCAACCTACTCATTAAAACATTTCAGATAAACTCTGGGGGGATTGGTAGCAGTCAGCAGAGCAAGGATCAGATATGTGTGGAAATGGGTAAAAAATTCTAAGGAATTGCAAACTTGATAAAAAAAACTTGCTTAAAAAAGAAAAGAAAATATTAAAGCAATAATTTAGCCATGGGCTGGTGTGGGGGTGAGGGTATTGATGCAGTGATGCTGACAATCACTTAAAGCTCAAGTCTGCTTTTTTCCTTCCGTGCTTCCCATGAGTGGATTTTTCTTTCAGCTAAATTAAAAGGTCAACCCTTTTTTGTTTTACAGACATATGAAGGCAAATTTCATAAATATAAATTATTATATTTTCTATAAACTGTGTGGGTTTAATCAATTATCTTCCTTTTATATATATTTTCCCAGGGACAGCAGAAAATGAGCCATTAATGTTTATTTCATCATGTTCATTTTATTATTATTTGCATATTCATAGATGTCTACTTTTCAACCGGATATCATTGTTTGAGTTGTACATGTGTTTTGTTTAGGGTTTTTGTAAGGGCCAAGGGCCATGTTTTCAAATAACCCTAACAATTTTAGCTTAGGGGGTCAATAGGGGGAAACAAGAAAACCAGTTTGTAATTCTGCATGTTGTGTCAGGAGGCCTAGCAGCTACAATACTGTCAAATACTGCCTGCTTAGTGAAGGGAATTGCTAAATTAGGGCTGAACCAGCTGTTTTTCCCACAGTATGTTTATTATCTTAGTATGTTTAGTTATTTTTTGCTGTTTATCTTTACTTGCATTTACGTGTTGCTGTGTAATAACATAAATGTCCTTTTGGGGAAAAAACTATACTTGCAGTCCAATCTAAACTTATTGAGAAGAACCTGATCCTCTCATTCCCACACAATTTATGGGCTTTTTTTAAAATGTATAGTATTATGGGCCACACATTGGTCACATATGAAAATTTAAGGAAATGATTAAAACTACAGAAAAATAAACAGGGACTGTAGATTTTGTACTAACTACAATATTAAATCTTCAAATTTAATTCAGCTCATATTAATCTTGAAATACAGGATCTGTTCATTTTGTCATTACATTCAAAGATTTATTGTCATGTACACAATGAGGAAGCGGCAAGCCTTGTAAATTGATTTTTTTACTTTTGCTACCTGCCAAGAATGCCTGATAGATTTCGTTACTGACAGACAGAAATTTTCTACTTTCTTAAAGTCTTCAACTTCTTGCTATTGAATATTATTTACAATTGTTATTTACAAAGGACTTATGTACAGCTGAAATATGTCCAAATAAAGTGCAATAGTGCTATGTAGTGCAGTGTAGTATTAGAGGTAGATTTGATGGCAGTAAAAGAAAGGGGGAGTTTTCAAAATGGAACCTGTTTCCAGTCATATCCGACCCTTGGATGCTCTGGAACGCTAACGATCCAACTAGAGTTTCTCAACATTGTTTTTACAGAGGTTGCCAGGTCTTTCTTGAACACATAGTGGTATGGGGATTATGTGTATATACGGGACAATTCCACATCTCCAATCAACCTAGCGCATGCTTTTGGGTAGTCCGAGGAAACCGCAGAACTTGTAATAAACCCACACAAACATGGGGAAAACATGCAAACTTTGTACATAAAGCCCCCAGGCCCACCCAGGAATCAAACTCGGGACTATTTACTTTGAGGCAACAGTGCTAATCACTAAGCCACCATGCCACTTTTTAATTTTTAATCTTCCACAATTTTGCTGTGTTTTGTACTCAAAAATCATTACACTTGAAAAATATATTTACGTTTTTTTTTTAGATATCCATACTTTCTTGAGTGTTTCTGTCACTTAATAAAAATACAGTGGAACCTCGGTTAACGAACGCCCCTGATAGCGTCCAATTCGGATAACGACCAACCATTTAGCTAAAAATTTGCTCCGGTTAACAATCTAAATTTCGGATAGTGAACGTCACTACATCAACGACGTCATCATCACGTGACCCGCATCTCAGACCGAGCGTCATTCGCGCTTAATACAGTTAAAATCGGTTCTCTTTATCTTTACATCTTCTAATAATTCAGTGATTTTTGTGCTTTATTTTAATAATATAATCCTCCTTCATGATTCTAAAGAAGATTCAAAACAATAGTAGCAGTGAAGTAAAAATACAGCGACAACAATAGAACTGAACAAGTCATACGTGTGTCAGTGATCACGACTGAATACGACAGGTGGAAGTGAACAACAGATACTGGACACGTTTTTAATCTGAAAGTGACCGATAGTAGAAATTATTCACGATTATACAATGACTGACGTTCTCATGTAGCGGGAGCCGTCTCACTCACGCCGTCACACCGCAGTCAAAACGGTACATTTTATCTTATTTACTAAATGTTTTCTTATGTTTAAATGCTT
>JAOTRQ010066509.1:0-12934 GCA_028565875.1 Hoplisoma paleatum
TGTGTGTGTGTGTGTGTGTGTGTGTGTGTGTGTGTGTGTGTGTGTGTGTGTGTGTGTGTGTGTGTGTGTGTATCTGCCCTGTGATGTACTGACATCCATCCCAGGTGTTTCTTGCAACCAATGAAAAGCTGTAGCTTCCTCCCACAACCCTGATTGGATAAGTGTGTCAGTTCTATTTATAAGAATTTGTGCATGTTTATTTTGATTAGACAGTATTGCGCATTTTACAGCTCTGTATTTTAAACAATTTTACCTCTGGTGGTTTCCAGTCCTCCAGGATTGTATCTACTTTCATGCGTTTGCGGAACTCTAAATGCTAAAATTAAACACACTTATTACACTCAGGAACAATATTTTAATGAAACTTAAAATAATAATAACATTAATAAAGATAATTGTAACTGCAATAATAAGGAAACAAAATTTAGCAATGACATAAACAAAATAAATACCAAAATAAATACATTAATAACCAGAGAAAAAGCTTTGAAACAATTATCACCTTACGAATCATTGATTCAGCCTTTGGCACGCTAAAACTTCGTGCTGTTGAAAAATGGAATACAAATAAGAAACACACATTTGAAAAGTGTAATTGTAGAATGCAAGTGTATTGATCTATTAAATTGAACAGCTAATGCATTATAAAATAACCTGAAGTCTAATTTACTGCACACATCAAATATACTATACATTCATTAATAAAAGTTAACATGGCTAATTTGTTAATGTTATAATTTAATACAAATGTGGTTTAACACTACACCATGTTTTTTTTTGTTTTTTGTTAAACGTCTTTGTCATGGCCCAGGGAGCAAGCAAATATTTGTGCACTAGATCGACAGGCAATGGAACTACAAATATTTGTATCCAGAGAATTTTACCTTGAACCCTTCATGGTAGTAAAACAGGAATGTTTATGTAACTACAAATCATTTGAATTTAAGATAAGAAATGTTCAAATGTGCAAATGCAAAGTTTTGAGTCAAATAAAGTATTATTATTTTAGTAATAAATTGCTTTGAAAAGTTTGAATTAATTCATTATCTGTTAGGAATTTAACAAGAATTACATCTTTGTAAAGTATGGCCTCTCAAATGGCTGTGGGCTAATGACCCAATTTTAAGAAGCTTGCATTGTTTTATTTCAGTTATTCAAATAAATAACATCACCATTAATTAAAAAAATTAATTAATAGCTCTAAAAAAATAATATGTCCATGGTTAGAGTTTGTAATGCGGTGAGAAAAATAAATTATGCAATTCCAGCAGTCATTGATGACCAAAGATGGTCAAAACATCTTCACTTTGTCAACAAGTATGTGAGAAAATTATTGCTATCTTTAAAACAATGTACCTCAAAGGGAAAATCGAAGGGATTTGCATTTTTCCTTCTCTACTGTGCATGCTATCGCTAAATTGTCTGTAATTCTTCATACATCAAACAACACTACATGAAAACCATCATTCAGTAATACGAACAATGATTACTTTGTTAAATTGATTATTTTTGTCAAACACTATATTACAGAGTCGTATACATACATTCTACTTAAGACTTTACTTTTCAAAGAATTCGAATTAACTATGTGCACATCTGTGGTCTAGGATATGTAGGACTGTTTTCAGCAACAATTTAAAAGCCAGAGTCTGTCTTTGTATGGTGCTATGTCAGTGTCATGACAAAGGACAGAAATTTGAGATCTTAGAGCATTTATGCTACATTCCAGACATGTAACAAAATGTATTTTAAGTAAGTTGAAAAAAACATTACAAAATAATGTAAAATTGTTTTACTGTCCAAACCTATTCAAGTGTCCAAGAAGTGACTTTTTGGCCACAATTAAACTATAGCTGCACACCTTTAAAAAGTTATAAAAAATTATTACTGCATTACTCCATACCTCTCAGCCAGCGAAGAAGATAGTGATCACTTTGATTAGGCAGCTGGGCAAACACATCTTTAAGTTTTTCACGAAACTAGACAAAATGACAGACAAAAACAACAATATTTGTCGTGAAACCGACTAGATTTGCAGTTTATGTGGACACATACCTGCTCCAGAGCTTCAGTCTGTTTGGGATTCAGATTTCCTACATGGCCACTCATATTTTTTCAGGTTAATAAATACGATTGGTCACAAGGTAAATTGCTTGCCTTATGTGTTATTAATACCCAAACAGCTGTGTTTATAAGCAACGAATGAACATTGCTCTTTGCTCTGTGGGACACTGAAAGGGAGGCACAAAAAGTATTTCTGAAATGTATTTTGATACTGCCTAGGGGCATTTCTTCATTAAATAAATGATCACTCAGCCCTACCAGCTAGTGCACCAATGGTATTGGTTAGTTTAGGGTACAATATACATGATACACAAATACATGAACTTGTTTGCTAATTGGGATTGGGAGTCAATTGTTCAGACTCATCAGTAAACAAGTATATATCCTACACAATCAAGAGCACTAATATAGCTTCAATTTACCATATTTGCATGTTTTGGCTGTTGAAGGCAACGGTAGTAAACCCATTCCATAGGGAGAACAAGTAAACTCCACACACAAAATACCAGGAGCGCTTCATCTGGGAATCAAATCCAGGAGCTTCTTGTTCCAAGACAACAGTGCTACACACTTAGCCAGACTTCGTGTAGTACAGGCACATAATATAAGAAATACGCATCAACCTGTGCCTTTTCAGTACTATTTTGCTGATAATATCTGTGGTGTTGGGTTTTGTGTGATGACTGACTGAATAATGAATTATCATATATCAATGTGCCTCCCCTTTTTAAAACTCCTCTTCTAAAATAACATGCCTTTGTTGATTACAATATGATTTTGAAGTTTAGACAATTAAATTTGTAAAGTTTTTATATTGTATTTTCCTAAAATATTTGCTCGCTTGCCTTTACTCACATTTGAACTCAAGTGACAATCTATTTGTAATACATAAACAATTTAAAATTGTTTTACTCTTTTCAACTGCATCAGCTTCAACACCATTCTACAAGGTTTCTAAAATACTAATACTTCTAAAATTGGTGTTGAGAAGACCTGGTCACAGACATTAATTCCCAAAATGTTCACACAAAGTTAGGAGCATAAAAATGTCACAAATCTCTTGGTGTGCTGAAGCATTAGAGTAAATTTGTTCCTTTTACCCAAACGAAGAGGTTGAGCGCTACTCCTGAAAAACACAACCCCTTTCTACAAAACTTGGCATTTGGCACAATGCAGTGAGCATTAGCAATTGCCAATCTCAGACTCATAAGTTGGAGTGCTAAACTGTAAGTATGATTCATCACTCCCAAGAACACATGTTCACTGCTCGAGCCCAGTGGCGATGTGCTTAACCAGTGCCTTTAACGATTTGTATTGTGCTTGGTGATGCAAGGCTTTAATGAAGCTGCTCAGCTATTGAAAATAATATAATGAAACCCTATATGCACTGTTTTAGCTAGTCTGTCATGACTGACCTCACTCTAATTTAATTGTTGCTGCTTTTATCAAACGCTACCATTTAGTTTTATTACTACTGAAAAACTGAAAATTTCATGCCACTAGAAAATACTGTCTGTATGTCTAGGTGCTTGGTTATGTACACTTGTGACAGTAGAAATAACACCTGAATTCAGTGACCTGGCACTGAAGTGAGAATGTAACCTGTAAATATTACACCTATATAATACACACATGAGAACATGTAAATAACCAGTGGTTTTCTCTTTTAATTTACATAAAAAACACTAATCAAATGTTAATAACTAAAATCTATTTACTACATAGCATCCCTTGCAATAAACATCAGATGTACACTTACAGCACCTGGCACTCCCAAAGCATTAAATCATATTTTAATATTAATAAAGAAAAGAGTAAACTAACAGAATTATTTTAAAGGCACATTTGATTTATGGCTCTCATGTCAAAAATATTAGGACAACTCAACAGAATTTAAAACCAAAGTACTTACTTCAGTAGGTGCAATTACAAGTTATTAGGCATATACAGTATATCTTATACAAATCATAATGTTAAACCAGTGTGGAAAATTAAAATAATGATGTGGTTTCAAACATGTACTGTTAAAAGGTGATAATAACCATAATTTGGAACTAAAGCAGCATCCACAAAAAACTAAGACAAAATATATTTTACAGGAAGGAATAACACCAATTGTTCAGATTGTTTTGAGACCACCTTTAGAAACGTGTTGCAGGCCTGAGATAAAGGAGTAGATGCATGTAAAGTAATGCAAACAAAAGAAGCCAGACAAAAACATTTTACATTGGGCCATGTGTTCTACAATTAAATAATGTAAGAAATAATGTTTTTTTATTTTAATTTTCCATATAGTCTCAACAGTTTTTAATTGGGAAAAATATTAATAAAGTATAATTTCTAGCCAAAGAATGATGATTTGTACAAGTAACTTTAGCCAAGTAAAACATTAATAGAAATTACTTACAAAAGAACTGCATAGTACAAATGCAATTAAACAACAAAGATTGCAAAATCTCAAAAGATTAAAAAATAGTTATTCACATGTATGCATCAAGTAATGTAGTTAAATAAATCTGAATCTAGATGATTAGATTACTAAATATATATCTATATGTAAACTAAACAATGTGTGTTTATAAATATGCACATATGTTTTAAATATTAGATGTGTATACATATACTTCAAATTGTTATGGAAATGTTATCGAAACGATAATAAAATCAACTTAACACTTAAGCACAATGAAAGAAGTAGAGAGGGGTGACATGGTGGCTCACTGGGTAGCACTGTCACAGTAACCGTACAGCAAGCAGGTTATGGACTTAACTGCCAAGCGGTCTTGTTTGTGGAGTTTACATGCTCTCCTCCTGTTTACGTGGGTTTTCAAAAACATGCAACCAGGTTAGTTGTATACACTGACTTGCTTTTTTTAAGTACCTATGATGCGTATACCAGTGTATTGCCGTGATAGTCCCAAGAACGGATAAATAGGGAGTGTTGCACCAGGAAAGGTATCTGGTGTAAAGACTATGCTGAATCAATCTAGCATAGACCTATAGGAAAAAATAACTTTAGTACCAAAGAGAAAATTATTTGAATGCCTGCTTTGGTTACGAAACAATTAAATGTGGCAAAAGTACATGACAGTTCTGTATATTAACAGTAAAAAAGTTTTTTTTTAAATTAATATTTAATTTTTTTTTTATTCCCTATAAATACATAAAATACATAGACATTTTGTAGCAAAAACAATGTATTTAAGCTGTTTATGATGTGCTATTTCCTCAGAGGTTTGCATCTATTAAATATAGTAGATAAATTCTTTCTAAAATCAACCTCTTTACAAAAAGTTATGAACATTTGGCTTTCAGGAAAAAAATCATGAAAAAAGGAAAATTTTCACACTAGTGATACCATATCACACGTAGGGCATTTAAATGGAAGCATGCAGTAATTTCCTGTTCGATCCATGGACAAAACACCTTTTGGGAATTCTACTATAAAGTTTAGTTAGAGAACAGCAAGTTGTGCAAAAAGTACTGAATCGTTGAAGTTGGGCATGTGCATTGAAAAGTTTAGAGAAGGACACCTGTAAATGTGTATTTTAGGTTCATTCGGAAATTCAATTTGAAAGCCTAATATTAAAAAATTTGAACGCCTAACTGTGAGTAGTGTATATAACTACAGTTAAAAACTGTATAATAAAATGAAAACTGTAATTCATGTTACCACATTTGAGACAAACCTGTATACACTGTTCCAAATTATGCAAATATTATTTTCTCAGATTCCAAAATTACTTATATGAATTGCAGTCAATTTTCCAGTCATCAACTATCAGGTTTTTAAATCTGCGAATGATAATATATTTTTTGAAAAATATAACACTCAAAATACATTTTCCAAATTATGCACATCAGAGTTTAACCTTTTCATTTTTACAAAGAACTAAAAAATTTTAATTTGTGAAATTATAAGTATTAGCAGGCTATGACAAACTGAAATCAAAGTCAAAACTTTATTCTAGGTGATGTTACATTTGCACATAGGACTTCTGAACTCTCTCGTCCATTGAATTTGTCATGTTTTGGATGGTATCTGCTTCAATTATTTTGCATGAGGACAGAATACCCTCCCGAGCTGTTGCTTAGATGTGAACTGCCTCCTGCCATCATAGACACTTCTTTTTGATGAGGCTCCAGGTTCTCAATGGGGTTAAGGTCAGTGGAGCATGGGGGCCACACCATAAGTTGGTCCCTTTTTATGCCCATAGCAGCCAGAGATGCAGATGTTTCTTTGCCGTATTGGACAGTGCATTATCCTGCATGTAAATGGTCTTGCTGTGGAATGCACAGTTCTTTTTCTTGAACCATGGCATGAAGTGCTGTTTGAGAAACTCCACATACATTATGGAGGTCATCTTTACCCGGCAAGCTCTCGGCAAAGATTGTAGGCCCCTTTAGGATCCTAGAAGGAGTAAAGATCACCTCTATAATGTATGTGGAAATTCTCAAACAGCACTTCCTGCCATGGTACAAGAAGAAGAACCGTGCATTCCGCAACAATATCATTTTCATGCATGATAATGCACCGTCTCATGCTTTTTGAGTGCATTTTTAGTGTTTTATTTATTTTTTCAATATACCGTTATCAACTCTAATATATGCTGACTGGAAAATTCAAATGACTGCATTTTTGAAAAATCTGAGAAAATATTATTTGCAAAATTATTTGGAACACAGTGTATGAGCAAAGTGCTTAAATTAAATCCTTCCATGTTACATGAAGAGAATTACGTCACTGAATGATAAAACCAGCCCTTGGGGCAAGACTAGGTCCAGATGGAAGTGCTGATGTGTACTCTTGCATTGGTGGACTTGAATAGGATGGCACCATACTAGGAATTTGGACAGGAATACAGGGATTTGCTGGATAATGTAATGCTGTAGGATAGATTGATGCTGCAAGGGGTGCCATCAAAGGCACTGCCGAGCCATTAGTAAGCCTGTCGAAGGGTGCGGAGGTACTAGTGGTCTGAGGCTGCACATGCTCATTACCAGATGTGGGTTGTGTCTGAACGCATTTGAGCAAAATTTCCTGCAGCTTTTCAATCTTTACACGTCGCAAATGAGCAAGTATCCTCTTGCTCTGATAGGATTCAATGAATGCATCCAAACTCAAATTTCCATCAAGGAATGAATCAGCCATGCTCTAAAAAACAAAGATGTCATTTTTAATCACAATTTCCAGTCCTCAAAAAAGCAAGAAAAACTTAAATTATCAGCAGCAGCAAAAAAAAAAATTCCATTACCTCAGTTTCCTCCTCAATTTTGGCTCCTTCTGCTTGAAGCAAGGCCAACAATGTGTCCAACAAGCTTTTCCCTGAATTGTGATCTGAAAATACACAAATATGGAACAGTATACAAAATTGTGAAATATAATGAAATTACCATAATTCTGTATAATTAAAAAAATTACAGAAGACCATTGACTTCTATTTTTGAGGTAAACTAAATATATTAACAGACATACATATTTCATTCAATCTAAAATGAAATATACTTTAGATCACTAAGTTCATAATGAAAGATATTTAAAAAGAAACACACACGCAGTCCCCTCACACCATTTCCCCCATTCCTGTATTACCCCCCAATTTTCCCCACACATAACCATTGTATAGTAAACCCCTTCACAACATCCACATCCTGACCCCCTACTTTATAGCCCTGACACCTATTTGAGTATCCTATTTGATCTTAAACCCCCCCTTACCTACATGCCCACATTGCGTTTCCTGACCCCTGACCTGCATACAGTATTTGCATATCTTTTGACCCTAACTCCCCTAAACCACCTCCTCCTTCTCTTTATTCTCCCTTCAGAATAGTTAAAAGGCATTTCATTGTGTATGTCTAGAAGATCGCGGTCTCCTGACTCCTAAATGCCGATTTCTAACAATAATATGGTTGATCTTATCTATCTTCAAATCTAAAACAATTCATTAAAACAAAAGCCAAGAACAGTGGTGGATGTATCCCAACAACAACTGTCACTGTCTCAGTAAGTCATCAGGTGCACTGCATCAATTACAACAACGTTCTATGCTGTTCACGTGTCAACTTAATAAGGGCTCTGGTGGCACTCTGGCAACATTTTGATTGATAGTCCAACACCTTAACTGCCAACTTCTAAAAGTGAAGCCTGTTACTGTTTGCCATCGCACAGTGGAGATCTGCTTAACCCATACACAATGATTATATTTTTGTTAGGCACTACTTTTAATTAGATTTAACCTGTAGTCATACAAGTCTTGCTGTCATTAAGGTTGTACAACAAATTTATAAAATAAGGCACAATTAAAGAAGATCTTTAAATGATTAACCTAGAGTGGACTTCCGAAGCTGGTAGGATTCATAGAGCTCTTGTAAACAGCAATAATGCTTGGTTAGCTGCAACTTCTGTTGGTCCAGACTAGGTTGAAGGTTGAGGTTCTGCTCAGCAAGACTGTGGTTATCAGCAAGGGTCATCTCCTTGCTCTGTTGCATCTCCTGTATCTAAAAAAAGACATGAGTTAATAAACATACTAACTATAGTTGACTAAAAATATCTACTAAGCATGTAAAAAGAGCAAAACACTAAGACACTAGGAAGACACTAAGAATTTTTTTTTAGTTGTCTAGCTGTTGCTGTCTGGTTAACAAAATAATTTAAAGCCAATTATTTTCCACTTTTAGTTGATTAATTTAGTTAATTAACTAATTAAACTAGATTATGCTACCTGTAGTGGACAAATATATTGTAAGTGGAATGTCTACTCTAAACCATACATAATAATAATGTTCTTTGTGATCACTGACTTCTAACTGAGGTTGTTTGACAAAAGGCCCAAACTGTGCACTTGCACACAGTGAGTATGAGAAACACAATAAAACATTGATTATGCGCTTCAAATGGCCAAAAATACAGTGTGAAACAATGGACAATTGTGGGCTGCATAGTATTGATGTTAAAACAGAGGTAAAAATGAACACGGGTCACAATTACCCCTGGGCAGGACTTCGGCCTTGTCTGCACCAAGACATACGTGTTTAGTGAACATTAAAACTCTAATGCAAGACTCGCCTTCTGTTGCATTAATATTATTTATTAGTTGAGGGTAAAACAAAGGCAATACAATTAATTATATAATCAAATAGTGGTGAACATTTGGCAGACGCAATCGAACATTAGTCCATCACTTCCTGGAAGTGTAGTGTTACCTTGGGACAACACATTCCAATGGAAAAGTGCACTAAAATTAAGTGCGTAGTGCGCACTACGTACTAAAATTAAAGGGCACTTTACGTAAGTGAGCGATTGGAGACACCTAATGCGTTCCCTTGTATCTTTAACAAGAATATCAGTAGTTATGAAGACAGAGAATGTAGCTGCTTAACGATACACCTCACTTCGTTTCGCTCATAATTTGCATAATCAAAACTGGCTCCAATATTTGAGTCCGCCGACTTTGCGTCGCTAAGGTTCGTTCCGCCTCGAGAAAAACTTGTGATGACAACCGATCGCTTTACTGACTTTAGTCTAAACTGACCATAAATATTCGCCAGAGACAAAGAGCATTAAAGCAGTAGCGCTACCCTTAAGTATCTTGCTTGCAAAAATAAAAGTGGTTTTATTATGTAAAGTATCAACACGGTGAATTTGTGTTGCGATCGTGTTAAATAATGCTGGCACCAGGCACTGTGAAATAAATAAGGACAGATGCATCACGACTGAGTTCAGGAAAACTCACCTCGTCGGTTTCTTTAACAATTTCATTAAGCTTGTCATCATCTTCCAACAGTTCGCTTAACTGTGCTATGGAATAAGAAGCGAATCTGTTGGTAGAGCCGAAGATTTCCCCCATTGCTAGTTATTATTCCCTACGCTTCTTCTTACCAGGAAGTGGCATAACTTATCCAATCATCGTGCGACATTGGAGGAATCACGTGTTCGTGCTTTAACAAACCAACTTGCCACCTGAAAGCAAGTGCAGAGCCTGAACCATACTATACAGTGGAACTGTAAAATTTTTCGCTAAAATTTTGCTCTGGATAACAATCAAAATTTCGGATAGCAAACGTCACTACATCAGCTACGTCATCGACACGTGACCAGCATCTCAGACCGACCATCTTTTGCGCTTAATACAGTTACAATTGGTTATCTTTACATATTCTAATTAGGGTTCCGAGCACCTCAGTGCCTCGGAAACCTATTATGTTTGTTCTGATTTTTTTATTCTTCGTTATTATTCTTTTTCTGCCATAGAAGCGTTCGTGCAGCCCAAACCGTAAGGCCTAGAGGCCTAAATCCTAGTCATATGATCAGCAAGGTGCACCGCTACTCAGGTGCTCAAAATCAGCCTGATCGGCCTCATTACGCCTTTTTGTACGGCTTTCGTAACCACAATTTTCTAAAATTGCAAACTATTTTTTCCTTATTCCTTACATCAGGCCACACCTAAAAGGTACATTGAAACATTAGATTTAGTTAGTTAGATTTTTTACTAATTAGCATAATGCTTAAAACCTACTTTTGCAAACTAGTCTCTGGATTTTTGCTCAAAAATTCTCAAAAAATACTCATAAAATGCTGAAGATCAAGAATTATTAAAAACACTTCGACTTTTGTAAAGCCACATAATGACAACATTCAAAAACGTCATTAAAATCTGGAAAACTCTGAAACGCTGCATCGAAAAAATTACTGACCCATTGACCATATGTTGAGGACAAGTCTCCGAGCACGCACAAAAAATTTGTGACTTCTAGGCCTATAGGGGGCACCATAAAGATTTGGCAGATTGCGCCGCAGCCGTAAGTCCCATCGAGCTATAATTTGGTATGTACAGTCTGGTACACAGTCTACAAGTGGGGCTAAAAGGACATTGGCATAAATTACTTTTAGGCTTTGAAATCAGCCAATCAAGTTTAAGCTGGTTTTTGACAGCCTTACCAATCAGCTATGAGAATGAAACTTATATGCTATACGTATCTATGGACATTGTAAGTCTCTGTGCAGTTTTGAAACAATTGGCCTTTAGGGGCGCTATTTTACAAAATTAAGCATATCTCATTGGGCGTGTCACCTAGCTATGTGCTTCTTGTTCTGCTTTATGCTCTGCTATAGGCTTGACATTTATGTAGTTACATGTCTTTAGCAAAAATGCATCGTTTTTCTTCATTGACCCATAGCGTAAAACAGCCACTTTTTAAACTAGTCACAGAATTTTGAGCTATCGCGTTAAAACTGGTACTGTTGTAATCAGAAGAGTTCGTAGGTAAATAATTATCAAAAAAACTTAGATTTTTCGACTCTTAGGGGCACTAACACAATGGTCAGAAGTGTGAGTGCATGGTTGGTATGAATGAAATGGCAATAACTCTGGAATCTGTTGCCCGATTTGCATGCCATTTTACAGTGCCTTTACGTCATATATACAATATTATGACATTGTAATGCCACGTTGGCTTCGGCCATGTCTAAAATGGCCACATGGTGGCAGTAAAGCACCATAAATCTCATGTTGTGCTTGTGCATGACAATCCTAAATAACTGAAAGTTAAAAACTTAATATAAATCACTATGCATCAACACTACATACACATGCGTACATACATATTACAACGACTTAAAAATGCTCATTCATAAATACAATGAATTTTCTGCCAAAATATCAAAACTTGCAGACACTCAGAGCTGTGTTTAGTACATGATGTCATCTACTGTACCAAGTCACATACTCACTCACAAACACACATACACACACACAGTTTTTTTATACATTTATTTGCCGCACTACTCAAGCACACTTATGCTAACACACACACACACACAAACGCAGCCTAACGCATTTCCACACAAACTCATGTATGCGCACACGTACCTTAACACACACTCACACACTCTTTAGGCGTAACACACTGATCAGAGTCGCTCACAATGATCATGCAGGGCTGTGAATGCAACAGCTCACTTGAAATTGTACCCAGGTGCTTCTACGAACAGTAGGCCATGGCGACACGGCCTACGGCGGCTTCTGCAGTGCTATGATGCTCTTCAATGCGTCAATGCTCGGAACCCGTAATACTCGCTTGCGGCTATATTTATTCAGTGATTTTTGTGCATTCTTTTATTAATATAATCCTCAATCATGGTTCTAAAGAAGATTCAGAACAATAGTATCAGTGAAGTGAAAATACAGCGGCCAACAATTGAACTGAAAAAGTCATGATTTCTAAGTTTGAACAAGTTGTGCGTGTGTCAGTTATCACATCTGAAATACGGCAGTTTGAAGTGAACAGACACTGGACAAGTGTTTTTAATCTGAATGCGACCCAGAAGGGACGTTACTCCCGATTATGCAATGACTGATGTTCTCATGGAGGGGGATTTCCCCACCCCTCTCCCCACCCCTCCATCCACTAATGCCGCCACAGCGCAGTCAAAACGGTACATTTTATCTTGTTTATTAAATGTTTTCTTATGTTTAAATGCTTGTTTAAATGTTAAAATTTTATGTTTATTTAACTCCATGTGTACTGTATTATAATTGTTCTAATTTAAAAAACATACCTGTATATCATACAATTTTTATATATATTAGCGAGTCAACTGGGGCTGGGAACGAATTATTTCTATTTCCTTTATTTCTTATGGAGAAATGTGTTTCGGATAGTGAGCAATTCAGATACCGACCGACCTTTCGGAACGGATTGTGGTCGTTAACCGGAGTTCCACTGTATAATTACAAGAAAAATCTGATAATTCCATGTAAATTATTTGGGTACCCAGCGTTGGGCTGGGTACCCAAAGGTTGGGGGTTCAAATCCAGGCTCTGCTACACTGCTGGGTCCTTGAGCGAGACCCTTAACCCTGTCTGCT
>JAOTRQ010066528.1:0-12929 GCA_028565875.1 Hoplisoma paleatum
CATCCTTCCACACATGGAATAAATTCCTGTCACGTTTTCTTCTTGTGGTGTTTAATGGCGGTTGGCAATAAGGGTGTACATTACCGCCACTTACTGGTATGGAGTGTCACGTCTTCCTTTGTGACGCCGTTCAATTTAAAAAGTCCCTGAAGTCCTTTGACGAAACGCAGCTTTTTTTTCCCTGTGACTAGTCGACCAATGGAATTTGGCCGACTAGTAATTTTTTTGGTCGACCAACGAATAGTCGATTAATTGCGGTCAGCCCTACTAATTACATCCATAGCCCACGGTGTATAAAATGAAGCACCTCGGCAAGCAGACCGTTGTTTGTTTTTATAATGTTTTTTATAAACATTAGTGAAAAATGTGTTCCTTTCAGGATATCAGTGAGTTTCAGCATGGAATTGTGATAGGATTCCACGTGTATGTGACTTAGAGTCTGGTGTGGATAAACTTCACCAGCCTGCAGTGAGTCCTGACCTCAATCCAATAAAAACACTTTTGGAATAAATCAGAGTGGAGAATGATTACCAGGACCTCCCGTACCAACATCAGTACCTGACCTCACAAATGCACTCCTGAAAGAATCATCAAAAATCCTTATAAACCCACCTCTGAACATCATATACAGCCTTCCCAGATAAGTTGATGGTGTTTTAGCTGTAAATGGTGAACCAGTATCATATTGATCCAGGTGAATTAAGAATGGGATGTGACCTAAGCTCATATGTGGGTCAAAGCAGGTGAGAGAATACTTTTGACAATATAGTGTATATACATTTTACTCATGTTAAACCAGAAAAAAACAATGCACTTTCAATTTCTTAATAGTTTTTACCAAAATTTGGTTAAAGATTTAAACGTAAGAATATATTAAAACAATGTGAGATCTGTTGTAGCTGATACATAATGTTAATTGCATATAAACATATTTTTAAGCTGTTTTGTGAGTTATTGTGATGCTTTCTGATGCACTGCTGTTCATTTGTTCTGTACGTGTAGCCTGATGAAATATTTCCAATGGTATAATTTGTTCTTGCTCTACAGGGGATGGCTGTGTTATATTAGTAAATTAAGTTATTAACACTGAGCACCGTTCTGGTTGAAGAGATAGGGCTGGAGAGGTGCAGAGTGAGAACATTAATGCAAGCTGCACTAATATAGAATTACAAAAACCCTGTTTTACACTGCTCAGCTCACTCAAATTTAACATTCACATGTGAAGAGGTGTTTTGAAGTTTAAAAGTTAAGCTTCATTGAGGCATAAAGCAGAATTGAAACACATCCTCCCCTTAATATTATGCCAACTCACGCAAACACCTAGACAGACACACACGTGTTTCTGCAACAGAATCCTTCCCTCCTGCTGCTCCTATCTGCCAATATGTCATAAATATTTTATTGAAATGTTTATAGGTTCACATTTTTTCCTGGTCAAATATTCAGTTAGTCTGACAGTCCCCATTTGTTAAGCTAGTTACCTGATGATTCACACTACTGGTATAATAATAGCCATATTAATGATTAATAAATTGGAGTATGTATGGATTATACATGGTGAAGTATAAAAAGTATGTATAATATTTTTTAATCTGTGTATTTTTTTTGTCTGTGTGTTTTTTTCTTCTATGCCAAATCAATGAGGCAGATTACAATCTGCTGTGGCAATCCCTGATGGGTTCAGCTGAAAGAAGGATTTTAAAAATAAGCTTGTAGCCTGTTCTTGCAACCCTTACATAGTAAACTTCATAAACATGTTTCAAGAAAAAAAAATGTAATACTTGTTAGTGGTTTATGGTTTGACCCATCTTTATATATTTCCACAGGTAACCAGTAAAATGGTGGCAGGAGAAGCAAGTGGACACAGCTACCTGGTGGCATGCTGGCAGCCCATCTTAATTCTTATGCTAGGCACCGTGCTGTCTGGCTCAACTACAGGCTGTCCTTCTCGTTGTGAGTGCAACGTCCAGGAGCGCTCTGTAGTATGCCACCGAAAAAAACTGATGTCAGTTCCCGAGGGTATCCCATCTGAGACTAGGTTTTTGGACCTCAGCAAGAATCGGATTAAAACTATCAACCCAGAAGAGTTCTCCAATTTTCCAAATTTGGAAGAACTAGAGTTAAATGAAAACACCATCTCCACCATAGAACCTGGAGCTTTTAACAACCTGAATGGCTTACAGACTCTTGGGTTACGCAGTAACAAACTGAAGCTCATTCAGTTAGGTGTGTTTACTGGCCTCAGTAACCTTACCCGGCTGGATATCAGTGAGAATAAGATTGTTATTTTGCTAGATCACATGTTTCAGGACCTGTATAACCTGCGCTCATTAGAAGTTGGTGATAATGACTTGGTTTTTATATCCTATCGAGCATTTCATGGCCTCAACAGTCTGGAAAATCTTACCTTGGAAAAGTGCAATCTGACCTTTGTTCCAACAGAGGCCTTTACTCATCTACACAGCTTGACCAATTTCCATCTACGAAACCTTAACATTAACACCATTAGAGACTACTCCTTTAAACGACTTTCCCGACTAAAAGTTTTGGAGATTGCGAATTGGCCATACCTGGACACTATGACCACTAACTGCTTATATGGTTTGAATCTAACGTCCCTTACAATTACCAATGCAAACCTGACTTCGATTCCATATTTAGCCCTTCGGCATCTTGTTTACCTGAGATTTCTGAACATGTCATACAACCCCATTTCAATCATTGATGGAAACAAGCTGCATGACCTGCTCAGACTGCAAGAGATGCACCTAGTCGGCTGTAGATTGGTTATTATAGAGCCATATTCATTTAAAGGTCTCAACCGCTTAAAGATTCTGAATGTGTCTGGCAATTATCTAACCACATTGGAAGAATCAGTCTTCCACTCAGTGGGGAACCTAGAGACACTGGTGCTTTATGACAACCCTCTGGCCTGTGACTGTAGGCTTCTGTGGGTCTTCCGTCGAAGATGGAGGCTCAATTTCAACCGGCAGCAACCCACATGCTCCTCGCCTGAGTTTGTCCAAGGTAAGGAGTTTAAAGATTTTCCAGACATCTTACAGCCCAATTATTTTACATGTCGCAAGTCCAGGATCCGGGACCGCAAAGCACAGCAGACTTTTGTTGATGAAGGGACAACAGTGCATTTTGCCTGCCAGGCAGATGGAGATCCGGCCCCAGTTATCATGTGGCTTACCCCACACAAACACTTTATCACTACAAAAACGATAGGCAGGCTCACTATGTTCCCTGATGGTACTCTGGAGGTGCGCTATGCTCAGATTCAAGACAATGGAACATATGTATGCATTGCAAGTAATGCTGGTGGAAATGACACTGCTCTTGCTCATCTTCACATTCATAGCTACTCTCCAGAATGGATGAATCAGCCCAACAAAACTTTTGCTTTTATTTCTAATCAGCCCAGTGGTGACAATGGGGGGTCCAATGAGACAAAAGCTACCATTCCTTTTCCTTTTGACATCAAAACTTTAATAATTGCCACCACTATGGGGTTTATTTCCTTTCTTGGTGTGGTGTTATTCTGTCTGGTGTTGCTGTTTCTGTGGAGCAGGGGTAAGGGTAATACCAAACACAACATTGAGATCGAATATGTACCGCGTAAATCAGATGCAGGGCTAAGCAGTGGTACGTCTGACGCTCCTCGCAAGTTCAATATGAAAATGATTTAATTCAGCCAAGGAATTTCAAAGACACTGTAATCACAGAGTTATAGTAAAAATATCTACAACTAACCTCTGGATTTTGGAAACTTTAATAGAGGACGTGTGTGCTTTATTCCTGTATGTTCTAAAGGTGGATATGTAATACAGGAGTTCTTTGTTTTTCTTGATGTTAAAACTGAAGAAAAAAGAAACAAAATGTTGATTAAACTTTTTGCTTGGCTTTCATGGACCATGTCTTTGAGAGACAATTTTGTCGAAAGATGTTTGTTTCTGTGGATTTATATGGCAAATGGAACGACTAATAAACTTAATAGTTAATGTTTGTGTACACCACCAAAAATACAAAACACCATTGTCCTTTTTTGCTGTCTTTTTGCCTGCATTGTGGGGTACTATAAATGATAAAATGGTTTACCAATTGATAATGTTGGGGTTGAGAAGCACTTACAGTTTTTAAAAAGTTGGCTTGGTAAAGTCACATAGCAACATTATGGCTATCCTGGTAAGTGTTATGCCATGTAAATTTAGTTAAGGCTATTGTCACCAAATAAAGTTGTTTTAGTGTGCAACCTTTATATTCCATGTGAAAGACTGACAACTTTTCCCAGGTGTATTTCAGGGCAGTATTAGACACAGCACAACCATGATCAGGTTTAAGTAAGTTAAAATAAATGACTGTTTATAATAGTCATTAAAAATAAAGCACTATGATTAGAATATTTTTCGATCTAGTAACACCTTGCCTCCAGAAATGTCAAGACTTTCAGATATCGCTACTTAATCTATGGCATAATAACAATCCAGGTAAAATCCAGAAATTACTCCAGAGTTAATTTAGCCCAATTATTGTACATGCTTGGTATGGACATATTTTACTAGTTTAATAACACTGATATTTTGGTACTATTAGGCTATTCACCCGCTAACCTTCTAACATTATTAACATGAACATTATTGTATCTTTAAATTATATGTACAAATATATGTACACATCTTTACATAACATTTAAACTTGAAAGCTAGTCTGCTATGTTAAGCAGCTGCCATCTTAGATCATCTTAAAAGTGTCAACTCAAGTCAACATACAAATTTCAGATTCCCAGATAAATTCCAGAATTAATTTGGTATATGTGATATTCAGTACAGTTGTATTTGGTTTAAAATACACATAACCTTAGTTATGTGCTAAGTAACCTTAGCATACTAGTATGATATGACAGATTGATGCCAAAATCATTAGGTGTACAGTATTTATGAATGTTTCATAGGTGGAACATTTTCAAATAAAGTATTATAGCAGGATTTTTTGGAACTGGATTTAGAACTCACCCCAGATTACTCCTGGAAGCAATGTTGGCTGTTTTTTGGCTGTATCTGCTTGTTTCTTCCAAGAACTTCAATTTACTTACAAATCCCCTGAACATGAAAATAGCACATTTACTATAATTAACTCTAGTTGTAGGTTCAACATGTCTGCCTTGTGTCTGGTGTTTCCTTATGGAGTAGGATCCAATATGACCAAAAAGGTTTGGATGAATATTTTACAGATACTGTTATTGATGTGCAAATGTGCAGTTATGCTCAACAATTAATTAGGTAATCCCATACTAACTACTGTGTGTTGTTTGATCCAAATTGATTATTTAGATTGTTACCGTAATGAAAGTAAATGAATATCTACAATGGACTGCTATTTCATTTTCGTATGGTGCTTCGAAAAGGCTACTAGACTGGTGACAATAAAGTTAAACAATAAAGATAAATAAATGAATCTACTGAAAAGAAATCCTTGGATATAATAGGTTTGAGACCATAAAGAGAACAACACTTGAGCATATTGGCTTTATTGTTTTCAAACAATATTTTTTTCTAATAGAAATATGGTAGTGTAATATAGTGAAACAAAATGAATATACTTGACAACCCCTGCAAGGTCATGTTGCCTGTACTAGTTTCTAGCAGTTTAATGTTATATTTTTGTTTATTTTTGTTATATAATGTTTAAATCTCTGTATCAATATACTTACTAATAAATATTCTTAAAGCAACAACAAACTATTTCATGAATTCTAATCAAAATGTTTTATCTTAATATTTTATACTGCAAAGTCAAAAGTTTCAGGGCACCTTTTTATTTCAAAAACAGTAAAAGAAAATTGATGTATCTGAATACCTCAGTAAAGGGTGGGGGTGGCTACTTATTATGCTCTGTACAGAAAATGGCCACTATCTAAAAAAGCTTTATTGGACCAAGGCAAGTTATTTCAACAACCAGATTTGCAAAGTTTATTTATTTTTTTTGTAATTCAAAGATTACCAAACCCCAAAATGTTAAATTTGTTTGTTGTTTGTTACAGGTAAGTGAAGATGGATTTGATTAAAGAGGATTCTCGTTATTTTGTTGTCCAGTGAATGCAGAAACCAATTTATAGCCCCTATTCTGGACATAGCATACAATTTCCTCACATATTACTTGCTAGGGTATTCAGCTAAGATATGAGAGCCATGTTCTCTTTCATTCTAAAAAAGATGTCCTTAGACTTTTGACTTCCTGTGTAGTTCCTGTATATGAATTGTAGTGTTGTATACAGTGCTGTGAAATTATTAACTTTTCTTATTTCTGTTTACATATTTGTAATTTTATTGCAATAAAGGCAAATGACATTTATCCATAATCTGCATCTTAATGTAATTGGTTAATTCAATAAGATCAGAGTACAAATAGCACATGTTAATGGTTCAAAAGGGGAAAAACGATCCTAGTAATTTGTGAACTGCATTGTCGGGTCTTAAAATTGACAGACAAGGAACCCATCCCCTAACTGCTTCTCAGGCTACCCACAGCTTCAGGCATTTGTTCTCACTGCCTTTCTAATAAGTGTTTACTATTGTGTGAAAATGTTTTTTCACTGCACAGATTGGGTTAAAATGAATGTGTCCTATAAGGTTTTAGCCACGATTTTGGCTCACCAACTGGTTTGCACTTGTTTTGCCATATTTGGGGGTGACTCAACATTTACTCTATAAACCCAGGGCTTTTTGATGTGTGCTGACAGCGATAACCACTATGCCACCATGACTATGAGTGACAAGTAAAATACCGGATAAAACTGTTAGATGGCTGGCTCAGGAAAAACACAAGGGCTTCATATAGTTTCTATCAGAATACTCTGGCACACAATGTTTACAGTATTTTCGACCTTATTGTTCGGTATATAGATTTATGCATGTTCCAATCCATGCTGGTCGTTGTAGAAAAATCTCTCAGATTCATTTATTTTTCTTCATCACTTTCACTCTGCGATGGACTTGCTTTCCTTCTGCATCAAGTGTTTTCAAGAATATAATGTTGTTTGTGAGAGCAGAAGCCACACTGATTCAAAAGAACCAGTTATGTGAAATGTACAGCAACTAAACATCATCAAAAGTAATGTAGTCTAAACAAGGCACAAAGCATTGTTCTAAGCTTAAACAAACTAAACCTCAAATAAAACATTTTTGCACAAAATGAACTCATCCTTGAAAGTGGCAGTCATAAAACCAACCATCAAGTAGTGGGCAAAAATCCAAGGTGAAATGTTACATTTTAAAACACTGCTAATTTGCAGTTTCTGCTACCACAATAGTTATAATATTTAGTAAAATAATGTTTTACATGTAATATATTGTGCTTAGTTAAAGTAAATTAAAGTTACCTTAGTTAAAGGTTTAATTAATTTAAATATTCAAATAATCTTGTGCTTGTTCCATTTTGTGTAATTCTGATAAGAATAAAAGAGGGCTGTTTATCTAGTCACAGAATTCTAATCGTAAAAATAAAAATCATAAATGTGAAATAATTTGTTATTATGTAAGATCTTTGTAAGGTGGGCGGATATTATTAATGTATCAGATCCAGCATTTCACATTTGTAGAAGTGTGCAAAATACCAAAAAATATTTCCCCAAAATTGTATTTATCTTCTATATTAGTTCTAATACTGTGTTTATTAATAGATGTGGTTTTACATTATCTATTTAAATAATGCATTTGTGTCCCTGGAGAAGGTGTCGTCTTGAAGACAGTATCATTGTTCTAAGATCTCAATGTACTTTTTTATGCTATAATGCTTATCACAGCTTATCATATTGAATTACCTTTGCCCACGTGTTTAGAATTTTGATTGATTACAGACTGGCCATGCTTTGGTCTATTTCCAATTTGGAAATTCACGTTTCTAAAATTACATTATACATGAAAAAATATCGTTTTTTTTTAACTATTTGTTTAGGAAGTTATTTTATGTATAGCAGTCATGATAGTGGCTGCACTATCTTGCATGAACTAAACCCATTATTGTCTAGTGTTGGTGCTTTTGTTAATTGTTTGTTCAGTTAACAGATTTCTACTACATTTAACTTTATATAATTATGCTTTAAGAAATTTTTGGTAAAAATGTTGGTAAATTTCACCACAAACCGACTTTAAATATAGCAAGTGTTTGTACTTGAATGTCCATAAGCATCATTCTAGGGTAAGCAGCATGTCCATTAGTAAATACCCTGCTGCTAGCTATGTTGACTAGATATTCCTTCACCTATGATGAGCTATGAACTAAATTACAAACAGTCATGAGATCAGAGAATTACATGCACATGTTCTTTCTGCAGCCTGGCTTCAGTCTATGTCATTGTCTAGGTTATAGTCTGTACATAGTCTAAACATCACTTTTATGCACTGTCAAACGATTTCATTTTGCAACTTTCAAAAAAAGACACTTAAATGACCATCATGATGTTGCACTCACCTAAGATGCCTTTCAGGAGATAATACAAAGTTCATTGAACTCTGCATTTTGCATATGATCATAACCAATCCAATGATATTTAACGCTTTTTATCACATAGCTGTAACACACATTCGCACCCAAACAAGCAAAGATAGTTGTAACATGCCACATAAACTCGCTAAAGGTCAACAATTTCAGACTGACATTCTACAGGGTGGTGTACTTTCTATCATACTATTGTTATCAAATGTAATGATAAAACACCAGATTTCTGAAGGATATAAAACATCATACACATAGGAAGTGACAAATCTGGTAGTCTGATGCTGCAATATCTATTATTTACTTGGTGTGGCAAAGATTAATTAAATGACCTTGGACCTCATACTACACTGGTTCACAATGAATCTACACCATTAAGATCTATTAAAAGTCACTTCAGTTTCCTATAATGCTAGGGATATTTGACATGTCATTCAAAATTCTTGGGACCTTGTATATTACTATGAATGAGAGAGCTTCCCTTCACATCGGGGCATTTACTATACTAGGATCATCAGGAGGGTATGTGCCATCAATAGCAGTGAACATTCCTTGCACTGCCTCTTCACATTACCACCCTCAGGCAGACGTTTAATGGGAGCATAAGGTCCAGGAAAACAAGAATGTAAAACAATTTCTCTGCACAGGCTTTCAGGCTTATGAATTACTCTCTGAACAGACTGATCCCTCACCATCACTAAAAACTGTTTGAAATCTGTCTATCTCACACACACACACACACACACACACACAGAGTGTCGTGCTTTTGTTTCGCGTTTGCTCAAAAAATCAAATTCAGACCGTTTTCCATGTCTTGATTTTCTTTTCACCTTCCCTATTTTAAAAGACACAATTGGAGGAAGGGGGGGGGGTCACAATTGTTTTAATAAATGTGAAATTAGCTTGGTGTAATGTTACGTTTTTTTTGTTTTGCATCTTGCTGGTTGTGTTGGGTTTTGTCTGTGTTTTTAAGTTAGCAAAGAAGCCAGCTAAGACTCCTTTTTGTTTTAGGTAAGCAAGCTTCAGCTTTTGCTAGTAAGAGGACTTTTTTATTGTTTTGACTTCGGGCTCTCCCAAAGTCCTATACTGGTCATTTCAGCTTTTGCCATTACGTACCTTCATTAATCAAAATGTTAACATACAATCATTTTTACCTCTTTCAAAATGTCACATACTAGCATACAGTTTATCTACTTATTGCTGTAAGTCCATTGCTAGACTGTAAGAGGACCCGGTGGAAACATATTGTGTGAACATAAAAACATTACACAGAAAAGACTCTACACTTTGCTCTACCTTAAGTTAAACCAGGACCTTCTAGCTGTGAGGTGACATTGCCCACCTATCCGCCATGCTGCCTTTGATATATTGATTGCTAATCTTTCATTCAAGCTACATTGAATAATTTATGGTATTTTAGGTGACATAGATCTTGGATATACTGACAAAGATCTAGATCGCAACACCTAAAAAACAAAATGGGGACACTGGAGGTAGTGAAAACGACCTTATTTGCTTAATGAAGAAACCTTAAGATAAAACAGATTTAAAGAGGTTTTCTGGCCAACATTAAATAGTTTATGGGTGATTCTAACTATTGTTTAAGAATGCACTTTAAAAATAAGGCAGAGATAGTATCTTCAATCAAAGCTATGTAGCTGTCAAGAAGTACAGTTACATGGCGCTGTGAAGCCATGGCTGAGGATTTAACCCAGCAAATGTGAAAGGACATCGGAGATTGTGAGTGTTTCTCACTGCAGTTGGACGAATCTAACTCCTTGACTGCATTATTCGGCTCCACTTATTTATGTGAGTCAGCCTTTTCCTACATGAAAATCATTAAGTCCAAATACCGTTCCACAATGACTGATGAACATTTGGAAGTGTGCTTGAGGCTGGCTGTCAGCAGCTACTGTCCGGACTATGCATCCCTGGCCGATTTAATTCAGTGCAAGTCATCAAATTAAACTCAGGTTATTACAAAAAATGTAAATAGTTAATTATTATGTGTGTTTTGTCAATTCTCAATAAAGTTGAAAATAATTGTTTGTTGATTGATGTTTCACATTTTTGTAGCGGGTAGATCACTTTGACTTTGTCATTTTAAAAGTAGCTCGCAAGCTGAAAAAGTGTGAGCACCCCTGGTTTAGACACTAGAGAGTCCACCCAAGAGCAGGTGAGTAGAACACAGTATTGGGTGTAAACCATGGAGGAAGACATATTGAAGACGCCCACGACTCAACCCAATACGTAGGCATTTACTCCCAAAAACTTACAAATCCTCACATAGCTCCCCTACAGGCCTGAAGAAATCATTCACTTTTGTAAAATCGGGCTATTGACAATGCTGTTGATTGAATTTCATACAGTAACATTTTCCAAATTTTGTGTTTTAAAGTTAAGCAGTATCTATGTTATCTGTGTTATTGCTGGATTAACTTCAGGTGTGTTTGTGCTACTCGTGGTATTAAACTCACCACCAAAGTCATAAAAAAGCTTCATAAAACCAAACATGGTTTATTGTAATAAAATAGGACACTGTAACGGTTTATTACTGTTTATTACTGTATAATTGCACTGAACTGCACACGCTCGTCAGTCATTGTTTTTGTTTCTAATTTGAGGTACACAATGCACTAGCATGTCAAATAACAGTATATTATTTGTTTATAGTGTTTAATATAGTTTCTTAGACCTTAATGCAGCACCAATTTTTTTTCCAAGTAAAAATATATCTGATCTATTAATTTTTTTGCCATGTTGTATTGTTAAACTGCCCTGTTACACATTTTTTCAATATTACGCACATTGCATTAAATTATTACTCACAGGGGCACCTTCTTTTAAAACTATATATCTATGCATACATACAAACATTCTCGTCAATTCAAATTAAAAAATGTCTACATGTCTACCTGGACAACATCCTTATTTTTAGCTGAAGTTCTCACAAATTTAGAAAAGACATGTCTGGTAGGTGCGCAAACTATTGCTTAAACATTGCCTTTTGTGAAGTTGGAAAAATCTGTTTTCCACGTTGATTCTTTTTCCTTGCTGGGGTTAATCGATGGTACAGTCATTTTGTGGATAGCTCCTGCTAAGACGAGAGCATTAGTGAACTGGTCAATTCCCGATTTAGTGCGTCAGGTGCAGAGGTTCCTAGGTTTTGCCATTTTGGCCATTTCAGTCTTGGAATGCTCCCCGACCCGGAGGAGCCAATTGTGGTGGAGGTAGATGACGCTGAAGCTATACCCCGTTGTGATTTTTCGCACCGGTCTTCTTCTGATTACAATTATTTGGAAGGGAAATTTATTTGGTAAACAAGAAATGGCAGCACTGGTTAGCTGGGGCCAAACATCCTTTTCTAGTGTGCACAAAAACAATACAACAACACCAAAACAGCAGGCCAAATGGCAAAACTACCGGTAGACATGTTGGGCATTTTTTAACTACTTTCAGTTTATCCTGTCTTACAGGCCCACCGCTACGAATTACAAGCTGGACACCCTGTCCTCAATGGAGGGAGCGGAGGGCTCAGCGGAAGACAGTAAGCTAATTATTCACCCTGAACAGATCTTAGCACCAGTTAATTTTGATATTTTGCAAGTTGTTAGGAAGTCCACCTGGTTGACTGTATGTGCCAGTAGCATTTTGTCACCAGGCATTGCATTGGGCTTCTGCATTGGTATTTTAAGCACATCCTGAAGTCACTAAGCCCTTATTTTTTTTACGTCGTCAATTTTGGTGAACTGGGAAGGAGGCATAAGTTTGTACACTTGGGACAGATTGTGAGATCTGTGCAACTAATCGGTAATGCTTGGGATGGTCTTCTCCACCCCTTACAAATGCCTGCTCGGCTTTAGTCCCATATTGCATTGGACTTCATGTCGGGCTTGCCTAGGTTCCACACTAATCTGTGTCATCATTGACCGATTCTCCAAGTCATGTAAGTTTGTTTACATGCCAAACTTTATTAGCAAATATTGGCGGCCGTTCTGTAGACTCATGGGCAGTAAGTTTGACATCTTGCTACCACCCGGAGTCAATTGGAGTGGCTTATCTAGGATCTGATTATTTCTTAGTTTTAGTAGACTTTTAGTAGTTTTTTGTAACACTTGATACTATTTTCTTTTGGTTCATTAATAGGAACCTTTTGAGTTAATCTTTAATTTGGCTTTTGTTTTGGGCAACCATTATAGAGTTTATTTATTTTTTAATTAATATTTGTTGTACTTATCATTTGTCAATAAAAGACAGATAAAATCGACATCTTGGGATCCTGTGTGTTATTTTACTTTTCTTTGTATCATATCGTAAGAGTGAGGACCATTTCAATAAGGAATATCAGCATACATGTGTAAGAAATCCCGTCCGCGTTCCGCCGGCGAGATTTCAGTCCGAGAACCCCGCGCCTACGTCACTCGCTCCCGTAG
>JAOTRQ010066538.1:0-12929 GCA_028565875.1 Hoplisoma paleatum
GGAATCTTTGAGCCTGGTAGGAGCTCAATGGCACAATCATACTCCCGGTGAGGAGGCAGATGACAGGCATGACCCTTGCTAAACACCAAGGCAAGTTCCTGGTAAGCCGGAGGTATGATGGCTGGGAGGATCTCCAAGGAGGAATGGGTGGCAGCCACGGCCACGTTCTTCATAGGAAGTCTCAAGCACCGGCCTAGACATTAGGATGACCAAGAAGAGATATCCAGAGGATCCCAGGTGAGGGTGGAATTATGATCGTGAAGCCAAGGTTGACCCAAAATGATAGGAGAAATTGTGGCGGTCATGATATAAAAAAGCTTCTTCTCCTCATGGAACGCTCCTATGCGGATTGAGATCGGGATGGTACAGTGGGTAAGTTTACCCACGATCTTGCTGTTAACCCTGGAGATATGTTAAGGAACTGCTGAAATCTGTAGCTTCTGCACCAGATGATCCTCTATGAAGTCCCCTTGGACCCAGAGTCGATCAGCGCCGCTACCACAAATACCTAGGAATCATGAGATAATTAGATATGATTGCAAGACTTGGTCGTATGAGAAAGCCCGGAAGAGCTCAACTTCTGGAGCTTGGGAGCTTTGGACCTCTTCACTCCTCCTGCTGCCTCTGCTTGCCTCTTCGGCATTGCGTGAAACTCAGGAAGTTGATAGTCAGCTTCTCCACAGTATAGACAAAGATGGTGTCTGAGGTGCTCGCTCCGTTGTTGTTCAGTCAGCCCTGTGCGACCCATCTCCATGGGTTCCTGGCTGGATGCAGTTGAGAACTGACTGATGGGAAAGCGGGTGATGGAAATCCGCATGGAAATCCAGTTGAATGGATAGATCAATGAGTTCCTCCAAACTCATATTTAAAGAGCGGTATACCAGTTCTTTTTGGAGGCTAGCTGTGAACTCGGCCTTAAACTGTGATATGAGTGCTATGTCGTTCCAGCCACTAGATGCCGCCTAAAGTACGGAACTTTAGGGAGTATTCCGCCACACTCTTCTTTCCCTGGTTGAGTAGCCAAAGTTCATCCCCAGCTGAGACACCGTGCTAAGGATGATGGAAAGTGCTTCGGAAAGCAGAGAGGAACCGTTGAAGGTTATGAGCATCGGCGCCATCGGTGAGCCAGATGAACATAGCCCAGGAGGAGGCCTCACCTGTGAGACTAGAAATAAGGAGCGCAATGGCAGTACATTCAGGAGTGGAAGGTCTGCTGGCTAGGAACAGCAATAATTTGAGGAAGAATTCCTCACAGCACTCAGGATCCCCTGAATAGAGAGGAGGTTTAAATACGAAGATGCATGTAGAGGACTGTACGACGGAGGAGGCAGGAGCAGATGCCACACTGGAGGTCAGTCCTGGAGAAGCCGTCGCCGTAGCTGGAATGAGAAGCTGCCATGGCCCCACAGTGAGGTTCTGGACCTGTAGAGGAGGAGTTTAATTCGCCGACCCCTGATCAGCGATCTGCTACATCATCCGCTGGAGTAGTTCTTCCGCCGTCTCAATATTTGTGTCGAAATATTCTGTCAGAATCTGCTATAAGGAGCAAGTCGGAGACGTAGATGCAAAACAAAGGTAGTTTATTGAATGAAAAGCATAGCAGTAATGAGCAACGAGCGTATGGAGGCAATAGGCAGGAGGAGCAATGGAATGGAGTAGGCTGCTGTATGGGATGAGGGACTGCAAACCAGGGTAGCGATGGGAACCTGGACACAGAGAGTAGAGAACACACCGAGCACAAAACAAAATAATAGTGGTTCAGACAGGAAGGAAAACATTGGAGAAGAAATGGCTACAATAAGGATTCGAGGAGATTTAGTCAAAATAATAAACGCTATGATAGTACAGGGATAGAGTGAAACATAGAGAAGAGAAGGAAGACGAACTGTAGACACACAAAAAAAATAAATAAGTAAAAAGGGTTGGTGAACTGCTTGAAGCAGCGGACGTACGGGATCGTGAGCGGCAGGAGATGGAGAGATGATGAGGGAGAGCGAGGGAGATAGAGATAGAGTTAGTGGTGAGAGAGAGAGAGCATTAGTTCACCAATATCGTTACTGTTAGTAAAAGAGAGAGAAATGTTAGTAATAAGTACTCTCAACCCATACTCTGGCAGGACCGCACCGACTGAGCGAGCTGGGGTGAGACCGAACTCAGCCAACCAACTAAATCAAAATGCTCTGAGACAAACAGCAAAAATGGAGAAACAAAATTCAGACAAGGACAAATCAAACGCACACACTCATTCACAAAACTATCGCTAAAGAGGGAAAGTAGGGGGAGGGCGATACTTAGGTTACTCAGTGTAGAACACACTCACAACACACTCACCCAAAAGAGAAAAACACAGAAGTAAACACGAATCTAAATGGAGGAGAAAGGAGATGGAGTATCACAAGGATAAGTGCTCGGTATGATGGCAAACAATCAATACTTCGCACTCGAGCAGCAAAACTGGAAACCTTATAAAAGAAAACAAAAAAACTGGAAATGATGATCCGCACCTGGTGAGAAGAAAATTGCGTTCTGATTAGTAGGCAGGGCTACGGGAGCGAGAGAACGCGAGGGGTTCAGGAACGGGATTACGGGAGCGAGATCCCGCGAGAGGATCGCGAACGAGATTTCTAACAGGAGCGGTCAGTCAAATATTATTTGACCTAAGAGAGTGTGCGTCCATTAACACCGACTGTGTTTTCTAGCCTCTCTTTTAAAATATTATGATCAACCATATCAAACGCTGCATTAAGATCAAATACAACAAGAAAAGTGACACATTCACTGTCAGACAACATTAACTTCTCATTAACTACTTTAATTAGTGTGGTTTCTGTACCACACTAACACTAACGAATGAACTGACATTCGTTCATTTAGACTGACATTTTTCATGAATACAATTCTCATTCAAATAAATGTTAAATAACTGTTTGGAAATTGCTTTTTCCAATATTTTTAAAACAAAGGTAAGGTTTGGAATTGGCCTATTGTTAGCTAGAACATGTGGATCAACATTAGGTTTTTAATCAGGGGTTAAATAACAGCACGCTTAAACAATTTTGGTACATACCCAAGGCCATACCCATACCCAGCTCTACAATAGCTGGGAGTACATCTTGAAGTAGACAAGTTGGTACAGGATCGAGTATACACGATGAATATTTCGATGAATTAATCAATTAATTCCTTTAATACAATTTCCGAAAATGAACTTGGATTAACTTATTACTATTATCCTTACTATTCTCACCAATGCTACTCAGGGTAGGTCCACACCTGGCATTGGAAACAGAAACACACTGAATCTATATTGTGATGCCACTTATTTCCATGCTGCTTGTTTTAGTGCGCATGTGTGATCATTGTACCATGGGGCAAGTTTTTTCTCCCTAATCACTTTAGTTTTGAGTGGGGCTACAATATCTAAGGTTGTGCGCACTTGTTTGGTTGCTGCTTTTAGCTATGAAAGTTTTAAATGAAGAAATTTAGTAGTTAATGTCATAGTTGTCATTTATGAGTGTGTGGATTTACCGGATCTTATATTGCTTACCGTAAATGTAGCAGGCATGTTTTTCACACATTGTTGATGGGTTAGACTAGGCAAACTTAAGAAATGCTAATGAGGCTAACCACGTTTGTTTAGTTCGTAAATCCGTGCTTCACCACTGTGTGCAGGCTGTGAGTTGTTTAGAAAAATAAACAAGAAAAAATGTGCAACAAGCAGAGATTTCAGAAGAACTTTTCAACTGTTTCATCTGGAATTCAAATCGCTTTTTTATATGACTACCAGCAGAAACAGCAGTGAATCCTACTTAAGCATCAACTTCAACTCATCTTCTAAAGCTAAATACATTTGTTTTATTATTATGGCCCGAGCTTTATAGCCATGTTTTGAGTTCAACATGTTCAGTTATTCCTTATCTGTGTTTAGTGATAACTTTATATTTGATACGTGTAGATAATTTGTTAGTCTGATGGAGAAGATCTCAGTGTTAGAAGGGCGCATTCAGGTGTCAAAACAAGCCACTATTAGTGAGGGCTTAGATTCAGCTGTGTCAGCCCTGTATTGGAAAAAAAATAGACACAAGACTTAAATTTAAGATAATTAATGACAAAGAGTATATTTATTGAAATGAAAAAAAGAATCTACAGGAAAGTGTAAACACAAGTCCTGCCAATGAGATGAGAACTCTCAGTGGTCACTGTGGTTAATTTATACTTATGACGTTTATGCCTCAGGGTTAGGTTGTGGTCAGGACTCGAATGGCACCAGTTTCTGTAAGATGTTGTAAAAGCATGAATCTGCCCTGGGGTAGGGTTGTGGTCAAGACTAGCTAGACCAGTCCAAGGGATATGTCATAAACAAACAGGACCCTGTCCATTATCTCTGTTATCAGTAGAAACACGTCTGAATGTTGGTCCCATTAAGCTAAGGAGTCGGAAGATACCTTTAGACACAGACCATAAAAACCCATCTGATTTACAGGATGTGCCATGTGTATGAGTTTCTAAAGTAAACAATAACCTTTAAGTACACATATCAAAAGCAAATTCCTCTACATTTCCCTCCTTTGATTATTTTAAAATTCATCAAATCACATAAAAATGTTTGTTTAGTATGTACATGTGCATCTTAAAGTACAAGAAACAGGTATCTTTCTAGTTACATCATTATATTGGCTACAGAGAAATAAAAGAAATCACACAACCCGATCATATATCTTCCTTTTTAAACCGCATAGTTAAGAAAGTGTCATCCCCCACTGTATCAATGGCTAATTAATCAAGGTATGAATTATCATAGTTATCCTCTTCTGAATTAACAGGATTGAGTTGTGCCATCTGAATCATCTGTACCTGTTTCGTTACAGAGTTTTGAATAGTTTGTCATACATTGATAAAAAAAAATTGTCCACAGCATAAAAATAACAGTACTATCATAACTATTGGTATCAAGGAAATAAATATAGATTTTCATGTTCCTTCTTCCTCATGTCTAACTGTTTGGCTATTTCTTTCATGCGATTAAAAAGCACTAATCCCAGCTTGCCATTGACTCTGATTCTGTGCTGTAACCTGATGCAATTATTCCCCTTCCCTGGGATCGGAGTGCACTTGTTGCTTGCTTCATGGTCGGTCTCATTATCATCACCAGAATGCCTAAAAAAGCATAACAGGTAGCATATCAGTTGGTGTGGCCACCAGACATTTCCCTCGTGTTCTGGTGTCGTTGCGCTGGCTCTGGTATACATGGACCTGTTGATCCAGGTATCGTTTGCCTCCTGTATTGGTTGTTGTAGTGGAGCTTGAGGCGATGTAGAGTCCCAGCATTAGTATACACATTAATATTGTGCACACTACTGCCACGATGCACGCCATTGTCGCATGTCTTTTGGAGATGCCCATCTCAAGACGATTCCTTGTCTTTGTCCTCATCCAAGGGTTTTTGTAGTGAATGAGGTTGATCCATGTAGTTCGCCCTTCAGCTTTTATTTTATTCAGCTGTGTTGGTTACTAAGAGCACTTGGAATAGTCCTTGCCACTTTGGTTGATTCCACTTGTGATGTCTGAATGAAGTCTTTCACCAGGATCCAGTCACCTGGTTTGAATCTGTGGAGAGGATGTGACGTGGGTGAAGGCAAACACTGTTTTACCTGCTTAGAGATAGCAAGCACACAGTTGTGAAGACAAAACACAGTATTGCAACATTGATATTTCAGTCAATTGGTCAGGTAAGTTAGGTGGTCCTACTCCTGTATTAGGGGATCTTTCAAACACAATTTCAACTGCAGAGCAACCAGTCCTAGTTTGGGGCCTTGTCCTACTTTGCCAAAGTACTATGGGTAAACATTTAGTCCAGGACACTCCTATTTCCTGGGTTACCTTAGCTAGACTGTTTTAATAGCCTATTTGTTCTTTCAGTAGCTTCTGCACTCGCAGAATAGTAGCTACAATGTTTTCGCATGTCTATCCCTAAGTACTGAGTTAGTGAATGCAATCCCTTATGTACAAATAGTGTCCAATTTTCACTACAAATATGTTCAGGTAGACCCCATCTAGGAATGATTTCTACTGCTACTGCATCACTGTATTGTTTAGCTGTTGGAAAACTTTTAACCCATTTGCTGAACATTCACTCGCAGACCAGCAAATGTTTTTTACCCTCTGATGTTGTTATTTCTGCGAAATCAATTTGCCAGTGTTGGAAAGGTTGTGTGAGTGTGCACAAATGAAAGAATTTTGGAAGTTCTGGAAGAGATCCTTGGTGCATACCAAAGTTTGTACACACTGCCCCTTCTTTGCTCATATGGCTACACCAATGAGCAATTCTAATTAAGCCCTTCATTTACCCCACTTTTTGATTTCATGTTCTGTTGCCATTGTTTGCTTGTGTTGTGGCATCGTTAGTGTGTTGCTTATCAGCAATTGTTACCTGTAAACGGACATATTGTTGGCCTTTTCATCTCCTGTAGCTAAGTTATCTGGGAAATAAAAAAAAACAGGGTTAGACCATGGTTCAACTTTACCTCAAATTTACTCAGGGTATGCACACAGTCTGTAAAATAGCTTTACAATCATGTGGTTATCCATCTTTTGGAGTAGGGAGTGTGGTGCAATGCTTCACTGTGACATTTGGCATGTTCAGTAGAGCAGTGTGATACCTCAGCCATCGCTGGGTGGATAGGTATGCCGTTTTCTGATCTTCCATGCGGGACAAGTAGGGTAACTTGGCTGTAACCTACTATGTCTCTAGATGAAGCTAAAGCTTTTTCAGCTGAAGCAATGGTGTGGGCGCAGAAGGGAAGTTCCGCTTTCACTGGATCCAGTTTGCATGAAAAATAATCTACAGGTCTCTGATGTCCTCCACGTTGCTGTGTAAGAACTGAAACCATGTACTTATTTTTACAGTCAACAGTCTGAGTGAAAGGGTTGTCTGGGTTGGGGATCCCCAGAGCTGGCGAAGTTTGCAAAGTCTTTTTCATCTCTGAGAATGCAACTTCCGCTTGTGGTGTGAGAGTTAGCATGAGCTTTAGCAGAAATTAGCTCTTTTAATGGTCTTTCTAGTTCAGCATAAAAAGGAATGAAAGTCCTGCAATACGAATACATACCCAAAAAAAACAAAAGCAATTATTTATTTGTAAGTGGATTCCGTATCAAATAAATTGCTTGAATTCTGTCCATGGACAAGGAGTGTGTGTTCCTTGAATAATGATGTGTCCTAGGAAATGCACTTGCTTTGACAATGCTGCATTTTGACCGCAAAAACCTTATGTCCTTCATGACCCAAATGCTTAATCAGTTTCAAAGTAGCTTCTTTACTCATTTTTTTCCCTACTTTCGGATGCAATCTACAAGTCATCAACATACTGTAACAATACTGTTCCTTTTGGCATTTTTAAAGATGCCAGACTATCCCTCAAATTGTAAATGGTAGGAGATTTAAAATGCCCTTGACACAAACGTGTAAAATGTGTATGCTTTCCCCTTAAAGGAGAATGCAATCAATCCTACGTGGTTCTTGCCCTTTGCCCAAATATAATCAGGTATTACTTTCAGTTTCTCTTCTTGTTCAGTGGTTAGCACAAAATAGCCAATCGATACAGTGTGTGTGTAAATTTCCACTTTCTGTTTTGCTGGCAATAGAGTTGTTACTTTGATGCAATAAGCTTTGTTAGAAGGACTGCGTTCTGTCCTGTGCTCAATTGGAATCCAGTCCTGGCTTTGAGCCAGGCCTTTAATCCAAGGACCCACATTTTTCCCAATCTATGTTTGTATGTGCTGATGCCACTGAAACACGAGGTATATAACTTTTCAACCAAAAACACTTGTTTTGACCTTCAGTTAAACCAATACCCAATGCTCCCCACTGGGAGTCCCAAGATAAATATATAGCAAATACATTGTCAGATGAGTCAAGAAGGAACTTATTTTCATATTGAAGATCATATTCAGGTGTTACGCGGGCAGTGCAGTGAAAGGTTGTTTTAGGTTTCAATTTTCCAAGTTTTGGGCAGAATGTCTTTACATTCGCCATTCAATTTGGAAGTCACATCAGAACCTTCGATCTGCCATTCATACACATACAACACCGTTGGAATGTGTTGTAGTCCCTGGAATTTATTTTTCCAGGTTAGAAACACTCCTTCTAGACCACTAGACAAGGTGCATTGCAGCTTACACTGTTAGGAACCGCGTTCCTAACACCGGAACCTTGCCTCTCCTAGTCACGCCCCCTGTGTTACGGACCCGGAACCAAAGCCCGCACTGTGCCTGCGTACGGTTGCCGTGGCAACGTAGTGCGTTTGCGCTACACTTGTTCACCGCCATCGCACACACCTGATCCCGATCGGCCATAATCATCCGCGGTATATATTGGGACTCGCCCTTCGATCGGGGCTGGATTCTCGTTTACTGTTTGCCGATTGTGTGTTTCCGTGTTTGTTCCGTGTGGTTACGGCTGGACTTCCTTGTTTGTTCCCGGTTGCGTTTGTGTACCTGCGTTTACGTTTATTGTATCATTTTTGTTCCTTGTTTGTTTTCTTGTACCGTGTTTGTATCTTGTTTGTTCCTTTCCTCGTGTGTGTTCCTGAGATAAAGTCTCTCTGTTAAAACCTACCTGCCCTGGTGTGTCGCAGTGGTGTGTCCTGGCATTGCAAGCATTCCTAAACAAACCCCATTTCCTAACAGAAGAATCTAGCCAACACGGAACCACCAAACACACCACGTGGGGGCGCAGTATAGCAACTGCTCTCTCGAGGACGCTACCATCACTTCCTTCACACCTCAGATGCCGAAGCCCCACACCTTGACCCTGAATCCTTGCCTGTTTCGCTGAACCTCGATGTCCTCTGAGATTCCGCCTGCCTGAATTGCGTCCGCCCCCCGAGAGACGAGAGAGGAAAGCTGGTTCGGTTCACCTGCCTGCCGCGCCGTTGACGTAAGAGCCGGCGCCCCAGACCCAGGCCCGGTCTTGCTTGCACCCCTGATGACGTCCGCTCCCCTGATGACATCTGCTCCACTGATGACGTCCGCTCCACTGATGACGTCCGCTCCCCTGATGACGTCCGCTCCACTGATGACGGCCGCTCCACTGATGACGTCCGCTCCACTGATGATGTCCGCTCCACTGATGACGCCTGCCTCCCGTACCCTGTCTCTGACGTCCGCCGTTTTAGACGACGTCTTCTTGTCTGCCCCTGATGACGTCCGCTCCCCTGATGACGTCCGCTCCACTGATGACGCCTGCCTCCCGCACCCTGTCTCTGACGTTCGCCGTTTTCGATGACGTTTTCCTGTCAACCCTGGCTATGGCGTCCGCGGTCCTGACGACGGCTGTATTCAAGTCGTGTCAAGTTGTGTCAAGTCGAGTCTAACCATGTTAAGTTGAGTCATGTTCAGTTCCAGTCCATGTCATACCATGCCCTGTCTATATTATGTCCTGTTCCTGTCCTGCCCATGTCCTACCCATGTCATGTCCATATCGTGTTCAGTCCTGTCCCTGTCACTTATGTCGTGTTCATGCCACGTCCGGTCCAAGTCCCACCATGTCGAGTCTAACCATGTTCAGTCCCAGTCCATGTCATACCTTGTCCCGTCCTAGTCGTATCCTGTCCAAGCCTAACCAAGTCGTGTCCTAGTCCTGGTCTTGTCCGTCATGTCCAGTCCAAGTCGTAGCCATGTCGTGTCCAGTCTTGTCCTGCCAATGTCGTGTCCCAGCCATGTCCATGTCATGTTCCGTCTTGTCCAAGTCATGTCCAGTTTAACCAAGTCGTGCCCGGTCCAGTCCTGTCCTTGTCATGTCCAGTCCTGTCCTTGTCATGTCCAGTCCTGTTGCTGTCATGTCCAGTCCCTGCCCATGTTATGTCTAGTCCTGTCCCAGTTGTATCCTGTCTAGTCCTGTCTGTCATGTCCAGTCTCAGTCCTGTACAAGTCGTGTATAGTCCTTTCCTAGTCCCGTCCAAGTCGTAACCAGTCCTGTCCAAGTCACGTTCCAGTCATGTCCAGTCAGGTCCATGTCGAACCCTGTCATGTCCTGTCCAAGTCACGCTCCAGCCAGGTCCAGTCATGTCCATGTCGAACCCTGTCATGCCCCGTTCAAGATTTGTGTCTGTCCTGTCCAGTCCCAGTCCAATCCATGTCTTGACCAGTCCCAGTCCAGTTCTGGCCCCTTCATGTTCCTTCAGCAGAGGGGGAGAGATTTTAGGGACGGGGAACCGCGTTCCTAACATCAGAACCTTGCCTCTCCTAGTCACGCCCCCTGTGTTACGGACCCGGAACCAAGAGCCCGCGCTGTGCCTGCGTACGGTTGCCGTGGCAACGTAGTGCGTTTGCGCTACGCTTTTTCACCGCCATCGCACACACCTGATCCCGATCGGCCATAATCATAACCAGTGGCACTGGCATACCCTAAACAGTTTATTTTCAGTTAAGATGATATTTCAGGTTTCATGTTCATCAGAATAGAGTTTCTCAGGTGTACTTCCCATGGTACCATGTCAGCAGGTGCAACCGCTTGTCTTGCTGGCTCGTCGATGTCGCAGAAGTCTTTGTGCACTTGGGTGAGACATACCAGGAAATCAGAGACGGGTTCATCTCAAAGCGTCATTGCCTGAGTAGAATGCACTGGGTGTATGGTTTTCTTGTATGGGATTGTAGTCATTCTCTGTGATGTGATGTGATTTGATTTTCTTTGGGTGGTATGAGTGGGTTGGTACGAAGGATTCCACTGGTGTTGTGGGAGGTGTTGGCAGTCCCTCAAGGTTTGGTACGAAGTATTCCACTGGTGTTGTGGGAGGTGTTGGCAGTCCCTCAAGGTTTGCATAGAGACAGTGGTGCTGCTGATCTTGTTGGGGGTGTGGACTGTAACTTGAGTCCTTGCTTGGGTGTTGTCAGGCTTCTTGACTCAAGGGCGAACGTCTCTTGGGGCTTGTTGTTGAGGAACACGTGAACAGATTGAGCAAGAGAGGGAGGTGTTGGTGGGTACGAGTCCAGGTCTGGATCCACTAAAACACACTGAGGCTCATGTTTAGTAATTTGCATCTTTTTTACACCCTTACCCATGATTATACAATATATACACATTACCCAAGGATAGAGAAGAGAAGTACAGTCAAAATATACTCTTTTCAGTTGTAATTTAAACCTCAGATTAGTATTGCCGATATTAACCTTATTACATCAAGGAAATCCCTTTTTTACATTTTTACATACGTCTATGAAAAGAGCCAGCATTTGCTGGACTAAATGTATTTGTTCCTTACAAACCTATTTTATATGTGTGAAAACTTATTCACAAGAACTTACACCCAACATTTAACATGTACAAATAAAATCCTCAACTTAGAGGTAAGAGTAAAATATGGCAATATCGAATCTGACCTGTTATGTGTCTATTCCACAAATATAGTTCTTTTGTTGGATCAGGTATTTGTTGGATACGCTCTGTCCGGTTTCCTCCGGTAGGTACTTTCCATATTCTCGTGGACTTTTCCCTATTTTCTCTGGCCAAACCAACCTAGGTTAGGGAGGGATCCTTTTTTGGTCCGATCCAGATCGCACCCAGACAAACAGTCACTGCTGATCCCATCCTCGTCGCCAATCTGTAGTGGAATAAAATCAGACAAAACTTAAAGTTATGATAATTAATGACAAAGAGTATATTTATTGAAATGAAGAAAATAATCTACAGGAAAGTGTAAACACAAGTCCTGCCGATGAGACGAGAAGTCTGACTCTTAGTGGTCACTGTGTTTTTTATACTTATGTCGTTTACGCCTCAGGGTTAGGTTGTGGTCAGGACTTGAATGGGACCAGTTTCAGTAAGATGTTGTAAATGCAGGAATCTGCACTTAGGGTAGGGTTGTGGTCAAGACTAGCTTGGACCAGTCCAAGGGAGATGTCATAAACAAACAGGACCTTGTCCTTTATCTCTGTTATCAGTAGAAACATGTCTGAATGTTGGTCCCATTAAGCTAAGGAGTTGGAAGATACCTTTTGTAGAAACACAGACCATAAAAACCCATCTGGTTTACAGGATGGTTTCTAAAATAAACAATAACCTTTAAGTTCACAGATCAAAAGAAAATTCCTCCACAACCCCAAATACCAGCAGTTTAAGTCAATAACCCCAGACGACATTAGAGTATACGGCATTAGAGCCCTAACAATGGGGCGACTGGATGATGTCTCCATGACATAGTTGCACGTGTTTAACAGGTTTTCCCCACTTAACGAGCCACCCGCTGAGAACCTTGTTATGATAAGTGCTTTGGTTACATAGACACCAGCAGCCATAGTCATCTGAGATTAGAGTGTCTGACATCAGAGCAAAACTGAAAGTGCTGACTAAAGCTAATTGTAGATTCTCAAAGATTAATATCCACATCGACATTTATGATATTCGTCTATGGCAGTCTGAGGTTACTAAGAAAGGCTTAGACCCCAACAACCTGGCTAACTACAGGCCAATTTCCAATCTTCCATTCCTTGCTTAAATGCTAGAATGGACTGGAGCTGCCCAGTTTAAATCACATTAAATCAAATGATTTGTTTGAGGTGTTTTAGTCCGGTTACAGGAAAAATCATAGCACTGAAACTGCACTGGTAAGGGTGGTCAATGATCTCACAGCTGCTGGCCAGGGGCTGGTAAATGTACTCATATTATTGGACCTTACAGCTGCATTTGATACAGTCAGCCATAAGATACTGATTACTCGGCTTTGTAACCTAATTGGCATAACTCGTACTGTTCTTTTTTGGCTTCAGTCCTACCTCACAGATAGGAAACAGTTTGTTGCAATTGGAGGCTTTAGATCTGACTCGTTACAATTTCATTACTACTCTGATGATGTTCAAATATATATATATATATATATATATATATATATATATATATATATTAGGGCCGGGACTTTAACGCGTTAATTTCGATT
>JAOTRQ010066556.1:0-23356 GCA_028565875.1 Hoplisoma paleatum
GGATAGTGAACATTTCGGATACCGACCGACCTTTCGGAACGGATTGTGGTCGTTAACCGGGGTTCCACTGTACTTTACATTTGTCATTTTAACATGAAAATGTCTGCCAATATTGTGGAAAAGGTAATTTTATAGGAAGTATATATTATAAGTATTTCTTACTCTGGATTTATTTTTTTAATTCGATTAAGTTGAAGGTTACTTTTTCAGTAAGACTTTTTGCAATAAAAATTTTTTTCAAGGTTTTTGACACATTTTGACCAGAATTACCAACAATTATGGAGGACACTGTAGCTCTGGGTTATAAATCAAAAGGTTGTGAGTTCAAATTCCATTTCTGCTCAACAGCTTCAGTTGAACCGTGCAGAATGTTTCTTAACTCCGAGGTGCTCAGTGGCTGAAGTATCTCATTCTTGCGCCTACGCTTATTCTGGCGTTTCTAACTTTTGGCCGTTAGATGACACTGCTGCTCAAGATTCCAGTTCTTCACGTAACTTGGTCTTTTGTGCAGGTGTATGGAAGGCATGGCGCATGTTGACGAAGAGCACTATTCTGTTCAGAATGATGAATCAAAGCTTAATCCATTGAAAAAAAGAACGGTGAGTTTGGTTCTTGCTTTGACTGCTTTCTTTGACTTACAAACCTCAAAGCAATCCAGAAAGCGCAAGTATAATGCTGAAGCTGTATAAAGCAGAGCTTTACAACAACCGTTGTGCTAATAATGTGGCAGTTCACTTACTAATGGTCATACATACATTTTGGAAATGTGTAATTTCTAAAACTGCCTGTTTGACAATTAAAATGCTCTTGTATTTAGGGATTAAGAATCATGTTAGAACAAACATTTTTTGGAGATTTTGTCCTTCATACATACAAGCTTTCATCTTACTAATTAATGGCAGTTAAATACTTTTTAAAAATAAAATTGTCTCTTGTGCAAGCATCGTGCCATTGTTCATGCCCGGGTTAAATTACTTATTCCACCTATTCACACATATGGAGGTCAAGTGTCTCTGTTTCCAGTCTAGTCAGCACTACAGTTGTGTCGCAAGCAGCTCACTTGCACACTTCATGCACTAGTGCACACTATGTTTTAAGGTATCCAAGAAACACAAAAAAACTATTCAAAATAAAAATTCAATGTGAAAAGATGGTTAATAGCTGCTATTACCAAATCTGAAGTAGCATACGTGAAATATTCATTAGTAGGTAAAGAAAATAAATGCATCAAATTCATCAAATAAACAAAATCTTGTTTACAGCACCGCTGCATGCAGCCAAGAGACAGTCCCTCAAGCACCCCTACAAGATTAAAAAGAAAACTGGACAAAATGATGGAAAACTTGGCTCGTTCAGCTCCCGTAGGCAAGAAACATCTCTATTTTGTTCATGAGCATATTGCTGTCAGCTGGCTTCACTTGACACACTTTTATATATTTTTTTTTCAGCAACCGAACAAAACACATCTCCTTTGATTATCAACACGGAGCTTGGAATTGTGTACAGTCCGTCGTGCAGAAGAGCTGACACTATGGCTCAGCGGCTGAAGGAGATGAGAGCGCTGCGTGAGAATCTCTCCCCTACTGGTAGATCATCTACAGTCAATTCTGTTTAAAAAAAGTTGTCATGAGATTTACTCTAGCATCAGAAATAAACCAACAATGCACCATGAAAAATGCCTAGATCATGCTATCGACATTAGCTGCAGAATATGCCATACTAGAGTAAAACACGAACACCATTTACTAGGAGAGGAATTCGCATCATAATTACAGATTGCCTTAAATACAGCAGTGAAAGACAGACTACATATACCAAATTCAATAAAAGAAATCCTACCCTACATATACCAAAATCAATCAAAGAAATCCTACCCCAAGTTAAAACTTCCCTAACAATATATATATGAAGACGTAAATAAATAAATTAAGCTAACTCTAGTATGAAGTGCTGATTTCCGTTGTGAATGCCACAGACAACATGCCATTACAAAAACAAACAACCAAAAATTTATTAAACTATTTTGGTTTCAACCGGAGAGAGTGATAGGAGTGTCTGGGAGAGCTTCTAGTCTGGATTTAGTACCATCTTGTTTTCAACATTTTTGACCATTATTGAAGCTATATAGGGGAAAATATTTTATAAGATGACTTAATAGTGACTGTGCATCTGTTGCGCTATAAACTTGTGTTGTACTGGAGATAAAGACAATGTTTTTGTGTTGTAGCTTCCCAGATCCAGGACTCAACAGTGAACGATGACTCTGTAAGACTGTCTCTTGGAGCGACACCCACAAACTTTTCCCAACTACTAGGTAAGCCTTTATACATTTGTTTCCCTCAGTTGCTTGAAATGGTGTTCCAATGTAATTGTAAGTCATTTTGGATAACGGCATCTGCTAAGTGCTAAAATGTGTTTCATTAAGCATTGTTAATCATTTGACTTATCAAAATTTGGACTCTATTAGGCATAAAAGTACTAATTTATCTTCTACTAGGTCTCAAAAACTGCATGCCAGAGACTATTTAAACGTGTTCATGACGTACAGTGCTTTGAACTTTTCCTGCGTTTGGCCAAAGTTCCATGGGTAACTTCTGTTAACAAATACTGTTAAAAACACTTATGATGGGCACATAGGCTTTAGGCTGGGTATTAGAGCATGTCAAGAGGTTTCACAAATCTTCTTTTTATCAAGATCATGTAGGCAACCAGGTCTGTGGGATTATTTTATCTGGAGAAAAGCTGGCATTAAATTATCATGTTCTCAGTCTGCTATAGGGATGTAACAGTTCACCATAATACAGTTAAGAATCAATTCACTTGGAGCACAATTTGAAATTCAGGATTTACGATGAATCAATGTTCCTGGTAAAACAGTAGAGGGCGCTGGCACTTTTCAGTTGTTTTTTACACACGAGCGGCTCCAGCAGTATTGGTGGAAGTGTTTCAGCAGGTCAGAAATGTTTGACAGCAATTGTCTGGCTAACTGAATGAATGAATGGCTTTTCATCACTGCATTAAAAGTACTTTTCCATTAGGCACTTTTATTTTTCTTCTCATTTAGAAGATGAGGAGGAGACCCCAGAAACTTCACCCAGCAGTTACTACATCAAAAGTGAAAAAGGGAAGAAGCAGTCAAACAAAAAGCTGTCTTCAGGAAAGACGCATAACAAGCATGTTGAGAACTCACCTAATGATGTGATGTCTACTTTAAATAAAGAACAAATCGAAGTCAAAGAATCGGTTCAAATCAACAAGCAAAGTGTAACCTGTCCTGAAATGACGAAGCAATCTACTTTAGATCTTTTCATTGGCAAAACATTCTCTACTATGTCTACTTCATCTGAAGATAACTCGACAGTAAAGTCTAGTTCGGTATTAAGCAGAAGCAGGAAATCCGGAATCAGCTCAGCTGTGGAGAGTACAGAAACCAAAATGAACCCAATTCAGCAAAGCACTAAAACACAGGTCATCACAAACCCAACCACATCTGGAAGAATTGCCACTGTAGAAACACATCCTTCAAACTATGAGTGTTTAGCCAAAAGCAACGAACCGATCACTTCAAAATCTTCTCGACTGCTGAGTCGGAAGAAAATTTCAGTTAGTGCATTGAATTCCAGCAGCCATACGGACACTTCCGATGAGGAAAACGACAGTCTATTTGAGGACTACTTTACTTCATCCAATTGTCCATCAAAGCCCAAGGTTGTTTTTGCTCACTCATCTACGAAAGCGTTCCATTTACCTTCATTAGAGCTAAAACCTAAAAAAAGCCAAAGATGCAAAAGCCAGTCGCATAAGAGCTTTGAGAAGAGACAAAAGCATATTGACACAAATGATCGGATCCACCACCAGGAGGCACCAGGTCGGACAAGATCGGACCAAATACAACAGTTTCCCGCGAGCAACGTTTCTAGTCCAGAGGCCATGTCGATGGTTTCAAACGAGTTCAAATTTGACGAGGCACCAAAAGAGCCAGTTGCTAAGAGACAAAGGAGGAAAACCAAGCAAATAGTAGTTACACTTATGGAAAGTAAGGATGATTTGAAGCTATGATACCTTTACTGGCGTTTCTGTCTAGGTGTAAATGACTACCTTAAATTTTAAATGTGAAAAAGCAATACAATTATCCGTTTTGCAATATACAACAATATACCTAACCAGTTGGTTGATTGTTTTTGCTAACCAGTACAATACTGATTATTTGAATTAGGAATGTTGAATAATTAATATATTAAATTGTTGTTAAAATGTACACATTTTATTCAATTACAAAATTATCCTATTTACAGTAATTGTCAAACATATTTCTATTTACAATTTTCTTTTATCTTTTTAAAAAATTTTAAAAGCTTTTTAGTGGTCATCATGATCCACTGTGATCAACCTTAACAGAAACAAACTAATGAAATTTAGCTAGTTCAAAGATTTTTAAATTTTACTTGAAGTTCAGAACTTATTTGTCCTGTTCTGTGTTTATACTGAAATTAAATGCTGTATTTACAAAAGTTGAAGTCTACAGTGTAATCAAGCCTCAAAATGTTTCTGCACATTTTACTGTTAAGATTGTTTGTTTTACAATCACTTTCCTTTGTGAACATTTTCCCAGCACTATAATAAATATAGTACAAAGTTTTTGGTTGAGTGTATAACCATTGATGTCCTGTTACTTTCCTGTCACATGTCAAATCTTCTTCCACTTAAAGCTTTAGTTCAAAAATAAGATAGATTCCCGCCAAAATTCGAACTCCTTATTGAATTCTCAATTTTTTTTTACATTTTACTGTTTTGTTTAGTGTTTATTCAAATTAAACAATTTGATAATTAAACAATTAAACACTTACTATACTCACCTGAGACAACATTCTTCTGGTTTGTACATTGATGAGTTCTGTGTATTTAGCTAAACCATTCTAACACACAAGGTTTCATATAGGGTGGTCTGACAGGTCAGTGGGCTTTGAAGAAAACATTTCTTACTCATTTCCACTTGCATATGCTTTCAAATGCTTGGTATTTGCTGACTGTGCAAAATTGAGTGAATTGTTTTTACCCCAATTAGGGGGCCGTCATTGACTTGTTGAAACAGCTGACCGCCGAGTCAAAGCTAGAAGGCTTGCATGGTTCAGAGAAAGTGGGAAAAACCTCGAGAAGTCTATTGCTATTGCTATATCTTCTAGATATGCTTTCTAATACCTGAATTGTCTTTTTTCAAGTCGGACACAAAGGAAGTTCTTTAATTAAATTATCTTCGTTATGATTTTATGACTTAAATTAATTACTTGCAAATAAATGACTAGACTAACATTTAAACATTAAAAATACTGTGATGACTATTCACAACCCAACTGTTAGTTTAGGCTGTAATAGAATACTTATAAAAAATAAAACTGCTATATTTGGTGTGTTTAATGAAACGCTTGCACAGAATGATCAGGTGGCTCTGTAAGATATCACCCGTACACGCTGAGGACCTTGCTTGGCAGAATGAGGCATCTGTAGAACGCCTGAGCGAAAAGAGTGGTCCACAAGGACAAATAATATCAAATAAGGAAAAACTTAATCTATATTCATCTGAACACACTACTAAACATATAAACACTATCTTGATAAGTCAGAAAGTCCCACAGTCCAAAAATTTGAGATACAAAACTATTCGACTGATTTCACTTGTGTACTGATTAATGTTAGGCTTTGAATGATCTTTTTTTAAATGAATGAAACCAATGTGTAAGATGTATTTGTTTTAATATATTTTATTTTAACAAGTTGTTGACTTGTGTAAGTAAGCCTGTTTACAGGGTAATAGGTTTTCAAACACACTTCTAATTGGAGGCAATCGTGGTATCCTGGTGAATAGAGAACTGGTGATCGGAAGGTTGCCAGTTCGGTCCAGTTCATGACTAAAATGCCCTTGAGGAAGGTACCAAACTTCTAACTCCTCCCTGGCTGCCATAGCTCGGGCTGCTGACTGCCCTGGGCTTGCTGGTTCCCCCTAGTGTGTGATTAGTAGCGTGTTTAAATGTGTGATTTACTGCATGTATTGGGTTAAATGAGGAAGGAATATTTTTTAAGTATATAAAATCAGTGATTAAAAAGTATTCTAAATGAATAAAGTGTAAACATTAACATTGTAAACCTGTTTTTTAAATGTTTATCTTATGTCTGTATTCACTGGAAGCCGTGAGCACTTTAACAGTTATTTTATGTTCAGCCGCACAGATGCACCTGTGCTGTGGTGCCCTACTCATTTTTTTTTTCCTTTGGATTTTTTTTGTTGTTTAAGTTGTTTTGCATATTTCCACTTAGGTGCAGACAGTAAAAACACTTCAAATGGGCTTATTGACAGATGTTCTGAATTGTCTAGTTCCGATCCGACTCAACAGGCTGTGAAAATGGACAAATACATGAAGGTAACATTTATTACGCTTTTATCTTTGAAGTTAATTTCTTCTTCGAGGGTGGCAGGCTTTTCGTTTTCGTCTCCATGTGATGTACGTGCACTTGTTTCCATCTCCTTCCAGACTCCACGATGACATTTTTTGAATGCTGTGAAATGAAAACTATGTTTGAGAAATTGTTCATGTTGTTTGACATGCCATATCTAAACAATGAGCAAATAAAAGCGAGCTTTATCAGAACGAGTCAGAAAAGGGAGTTGACTTTTTGGCCGAGCACCAGCTGTTTGTGATTGTAATCGTGTGAAATGAGCTGTATTGTGCATGTGTGCTCCCTCCTGTTGCAGCATATGCAGGGTTTCCTGACCAACACCCAAGTCTAGTGTTTTCAGCTTCATAGCCTGTTCCTACAGTCCACAGGTAATCGGAAAGGGAAACTTATCTGGAATACGGGTTGCCCAAAAATATTATTACCCTGCCATGTCTACAGAGCATTGCAGCATTGACCGTTTAGAAATAGAGCCTAGCAATTTGCTTTGATATTGTCTGCCTGGCTCTTTTGTCGGCTTCCTGTGTGTTGTCTTTGCTTTCTGGACTTTGCACCTGGTAAAGTTCTCCTTTTGTGTCCCTTCAGCCTTGACAAAACCCCCTCTGTTCATCAAGTGGCTTGGTTGCCTTTCATCTTTAAGATCTTTGTTTGATTTCACTTGTGTGACATATGTGACCTGTATCTCCAAGAACATTCATGTCATGAGCAGGTGAGGAACTTGGCAATCTACGTTCCATTGTGTTTCGAGACATGCCTATTTGTCATCACCTTTGCTCTCCAGCTTACCTGAAGACTTGTCCTCGATCCATTTATTTGCAATAGCGAGAGCTCTGTTTGTTACTGTCAACACAGATCAAAGCAATGGACTTGTTGACCTCACAATGGACTCTGACATCCTTTCACAATTTATAATACATTGGCTGGTTTATCTTTTTAGCAAAAGCGGATTGATTTAGAGTAAATGTTGATTAAAAGTTTTTTGATTTGACTTTAAAGCTTTGGTTAGCATGAAATGTTCTTGTATCGGCGTGATCATCATTTTAACACGAGCTGATTTTAAATGCTTGTGTCTTTGCATTTGTCTGAATGGCTCAACTAGTGAAGTGACTTAAATAAGCAAATATACCGTTCAGTTTTAATGAATATATGTAACACAGTAGATGACAGAATTTTGTCAGCATGATTGTTAATTGGGTAGGACTGTCCCAAGTGGGGCGTCATTTCTGTGATTTGGTGTGATTTTTTTTTTTTTTTTGGATTAGTAGACAGCAATTCTGACAGTGTCTGCCCCCTAATTCTCCAGAGCTGGACTCTGTTCAGCTTTTGTGTGACCACGTTGTTAGTCCAGTTTGCTAAGATTGACGTCAGTCTGTGCTGACATTACAAATAACATTCTGGGAAACGCCTAAAATCTGGGGAACCCTGGGCTTGAACACTTAGTTTCATGAAAGACAATACAGGGACTTGCATTCAAACACATCCTGATTATTCACTCTATGAGCTCATTTTTAATTCTAAGATTTAAGGCTGTTGGAGCAGATGATCCTTACTTGTGACCGGTATATGATATGATCTGAATTGTCAAAACTACAAGCACTCCAAGCATGAATGAGATGAAGCTTTAAGCACAAGCATGAGATCAGAGATTAAATACTTATTTGAAATCCTTGCAACAGGTCAAAAGTACTTTAAATAGGTTGTCCCTGTACAGGAAGGGTCTATATGGAGTTTGAGCACTTTTTCTGTGTGTGAATAGAGACTTCAATCATATCAGAGTGCATGAACCGGCCACCACGCTTGTTGTGTCATACTCTAAAGTATTTCCTTCATTTGTACTGGGGGGAATTGGAAACGGGCTGTTATAGTTCACACCGGTGCTCAGGTTTATGCACTTGTTGGTAGTTTGTATGTTAAGGTCATATGAGGGCATATGGGCATATCTAAAATCATATGTTTCCTCAGTCCTATATGGTTTTCTAGGAAAAAACCGTACAAATCATATTCCACAAAACAGGAGGAAATATGTAAATTTTAAATGACCAGTATTCAACAGGTGTTTATATTGTGTATTCAACAATAACCAATTCGTTTGTATATTATGAATGTTAATTTCTTTTGTTACATCAACCTTCATCAAGGACATGTTATACTATAAAACTTTGCTTCAGCTATTCATCAGTATTTAAGGCAGGGGTCACCAACGTGGTGCCCGCGGGCACTCGCAAGGTCGCTCGCAAGGACCTCATGAGTCCTAAAAACAGCTCATTATAGTGACAGTTACCAACGAGCTGCATTAATTTTCTTGTCGCTATTCTTTTATGGGGTCCTCTGTTCACATGGTCTAGTAATTGCGCTTTGCGTGGGGAAGGAGGAGCCTAGTGCAGGTGTGTAGGGAGCGATAGTTGTTGGGAGTGAACCGGTGTGTTTGTGCGAGTGTGTACTCGATGTTTCGGGCGATGTTACGAGGAAAATGATGGCGCAAATGTAACCGTGAGTTATCCGAAGGTGTTAATAAAACAGGACTTTTGTTTACATCCGTCTCATCCTTTCTGCACGACCCACGGACGTTACAATATATAATTATTTATTATGATTAAGCATATAATTATTTTTGTGATGTCACAAGTGTGTATCAAATTGGTCGCCCTTCGCATTAGTTGGTACCCCAAAAGTAGCCCTCAGCTTTAAAAAGGTTGGTGACCCCAGATTTAAGGGTTCACCGAGCAGACTTAAAAGCTAAAACGAACCTCACAACATTGAACGCAAAACATATTGTCATTCAATAGCATGATGAGGATTTATGGAAGAGATTTTCTAGTTGAAGTGTTGAGTGAGAGGCGAGACAGAATGTCATTACTTAAAGTCTCAGTTTAAACAAGGTTGCTGGATAAAAGCAAAAAAAATATACTGTGAAGTTCCATTGTGTTTGTGACTAAATTGTCTCAAAAATATAATTCAATGATTCATCTGGTTTACCAATTCATGCGCCCCTGCTTTATTAAGAGAACTCACTTGTAATTTCCTAAGTATAAAACAAACATAAGTGTTCACAACAAGTGAATAATGGCTGCTGTTTTCAGTTCGGGATTGTTTTTAAGCCTCCAACTCAGCTAAAAACACGCACAAAGAGAGGGGTACACACCTGGCTTCATAGTCATCAATAAGCATTTCTATAAACATGTTATGTACTATGGAACTGTTTTGGCTTCTTGGTGTGCTGATAGAGCTGTACCTCTAATTTCCTATGGTGGAAGCAAAGAGGAAGTCGTGTGTATGTTTGTGTGCGTGTGCCCCTCGATCACAACGGCCTGCCATTCTGGGGCCAGAGTACAGGGGGCGGATGAAAGAGGGACACATTACCATCCCTTAAACAACACTCGAACTGCTTTTTCCCTTCTTCATGGCCTTGAACTTGTGTTTCCTTTCTACACACCAAATATTCAGATACATCCGGCATGTGTTTCTCATACAACCGTGTGACCTCCGGTTGTCGTTTACCACTATGCCTACCGATGCAACCCTTGTGTAGCGCTGAGCACAACGTAACGGCGGAAATTCTTGGTTGTTGTTTTGAATCAATTCATGTTTAAAGTTTGCCTGATTTGTTTTTTTTCTTTTACAGAAAAATAGGACGTTAGTAATGACTAGCATGCCCACTGAGTAAGTATGTTCGCTGGTAAATAATTTTGTGCTTTGTGTTATGCTTCTCAATTTAGATTGTTTTGCTCAAGTGAACTGATGTCTGAGTCGATACGTCGACTGCCGTGGTGGCTGCAGTGTGTTGCACTTTCAGAAGGTTCTGGGTTCTTTCTCTGTGGAGGTTGCTTGTGTATCCCAGTAACCTTGTGGGTTTCCTCCAGGTGCTCCGTTTTCTTCCCACAGTCTCAAAACATGCAATTAAATTAAAAAGTTTTTTTTTTTTACAGCCTACAACTGTATTTGATTAAACCACATGAGTTTGTAAACCTTCTATTGATGAGTGATACTTTTCTGTCACTAATGTAACCAAAGTATTAAACATGACATTAAATAAATGTTAAAGATTAAGACTATCAAACAATTTTTTTAAAGACCTGCCTTTGTGTTCTCGCATCATCCCAGTGTCGTAACGTTTTAATGGCATCAGCTTCTGATTGAGCATGTAGCCACTAATGCGCCGCTACTTTAGTGGTTAAAAAATGTGGAAATCAAATTATTCTAAATCCTGAATATAATCTCTTTTATACCTCCTATTTTTATATCCTCCCATCTTTACTATTTACAACCAAATGTTTAGTTAGGGGTTGCCACAGTGGACTGTGATCTGCGTTATTGTTTTGGCATAGTTTTTACATCAAGTTCATGTTCATAGATCATTTTTTAACATTTTGAATAAAGTCCACAGCTCCAAAAATTAAGTGAATTACATTCACTACACCCCCCCCCCCCTTTCAATAAATAGGCAGCTAGCTGTGTCTCTGATTAAGCACTTCCATCATTCTGTTTTTATGCATCCGACAAGCACATAAAACTTAATGTAAACATGTCTATCACTGCAGGCAGCCTTAGCCACGGTGCCTATGGACCAGTTAGGGGCGTTTTAGTCATGACCTGTTGACTCTGAATCAAATTGGCAACTAACGTTAAAAAAAAAAAAGAAAAAAAAGAGAAAAAGAATTTGCACAATGAATGGTGTTCAACATGTTCAGGCTCAACAGTGCTTTTGCTTATGCATCACAAAGGCTAAAAAGGTTTAGGTTAATTCTGTTTCTCAATGCTTTGCTGCATGTTTTTGGAATGTTGGAGGAAGCCCACACAGACACAATGCCACCAAAATAAATGTTTAAATGTGGAAACATTTGAATATCCTTTGAACTGTTGTCATCAATACGTCATGTAGTAGTTTGATAATATCAAGTGCTTGTAGAAAGTGCTTGACTGCTCTAATTAGGGGATCTAAACCCCAATTTTTGTGCCTGATGCACTTACTGATGCACTATGACTGATTTCTTTCCGTATTTAGGAAACAGCAGACTGTGTATCAAGTCGTGAATTGTTTGGGTGGTTTCACTGTGGTGGACTCGGTGTGTGAAAGCACAACACACGTGGTGTCGGGGAGCCCGCGTCGCACTCTAAACATCCTGTTTGGTATCGCCCGAGGATGCTGGATTCTCTCTTTTGAATGGGTAGGTGCTCTTTGGTGGCACATCTTGATTCTAACTTCACCAAATGACCGGATTTTTCTTTCTTTCAAAAAAGTAAACCAAACCTTGTTACCCAAAGTGGGTCAGTGGGTCTCAAAAGTCTAAATGCTTTTAGCAAATATAATGTATCAACCATTGTATAACTGTCTTCGTGTTTGTCAGTGTTTGAAAACATAGAAAACTTTTATTCACCTTTATTGGGTGGCACTTTGGCTGGTTAGCTTTGTTGCCTCACAGCAAGAAGTCCCAGATTTGATTCCCGGGAAAGGATTTCTGTTTGGAGTTTGCATGTTTTCCGTGTCTTTGCTTGGGTTTAAGTACTGCTTTCCTCCCAGATTCCAAAGACATCTTGATTTTAATCAGAGATACTGAAAATCTGCTTGGGTGTATTTGTACCAAGTGTTTAGTGTATTTGCCCAGCGTGTCTCACACCATGACCCTGAATAGGATTATTTAAAAAGGTGGTAAAACTAGATAATGGATGGATGATCGATGTCCTATTAAAAATGCCTGCTTGCATTTTGTTGTAGATTTTATGGTGTCTGGAGCATCGGAAGTGGGTTCCTGAGGAGCCTTATGAGCTATCGGATCACTTTCCTGCTGCCCCAGTAAGTTTAACCTTGATTAAAATTCTTAAATGATTACAGATGTAAGTACTTATAAATTAATACCATTTTAAAAACAAGGCAAGGTACAACGTATTGACTTACACCCATCTGTTTGTCATTAGTTCTGGTATGTAGCTACAAGCAGCACATAACGTCAACACACAGGACTTATCATACAGTGATTATTAAATTAGAAGTCCAATAAAATATCCTACACTCAAACAGATCTGATGTCTTGCGTAACAAACTGAATTGTTTTACAAATGTACATTTTACTATTATTTTACTTGTACTATGGATACTTTTACCTCAACATAACATTTCTTGCAAACCATGTCTGGGTAGGTGATGTATCCTTTGATATTTAGTTGTGCTGTGCGATACTGCAAAATTTGGTAATGACCCCATACCAAGTAAATACAGACCAGTATTGTCAATAAAGATACTAGCTACTAAGTACTAGGCTAAGGCTGGTGCTCGTATGATTGAGGGTTTTAATGTCAAAACCCGCATCTGAATATAGATTCTTTTTGTTTTGTAATCTCTGAAGTGTATATAGCTCAAAGTTTGAAAGAATTATAAGAGTTGATTTTTCTCTGGTTTCTGTTGCCTGTTTTTTTATTTTTATAGTATTCCCTCTGGGTACACACTTTCTTTTATAGCTGACCTCCTAAAAGGTCAGTGGATAAATTGGCTGCTCTTGGGTGTAATTGGTTTTGAATTATTGTGTGTTGCTTGCAAGGAACTGACACTGTACAGAACTGTTTGCCATTTACTGGTAAAGTGGGTCTTGAGATAGAGAAATCCAAGAGGCCACTGGGCATTTTTTTTACCAAGCAGCTTGAACACTCATGCGTGAGGCAGAGCTGACAGCTTTTAGAAAAGGCTTGGCTCAGATGTAGACTTCCTGCTAAGAGCTAAGTATAAGGTTACAAAATAGGTGCAGTAGGGTTCCTGTTTGTTTTGCCAGCATTGGCAGAAAAAAAATGTTTAGTTGGAGACTGCATTTCACTTACGTTAGTGTTGCCATGCACTAAGAAATTATTTTTTATACATTAAAAAAGCCAATTTTGGCCACCATTGTACGTTTGAGAGTACCATTGTGTGAAGGTATTTTAAGCTTTGAAAATGAAACGTGCTGCCATCAGAGAGACTTCTTTTACCAGTCTGATTTGTTTTAGCTTATACACTATTGTGACTCCAGCACAATGACTCAGTCTTTGATGGGCCTGCATGCAGTGAGAATTTCTTTATTGAAATTGTGTCATGCAATTTTGGGGGGGTATATCTAATGTAATTTTAATTTAAACAGTTTCTTTATTTTTGAATTGGAGATTAGTTGGAATTGAATTGCACTCTTGGTTTGGATTGGAGACAGCCAGACTTCATTATTCCAGCTCTGTTGAATCTGAACAGTACTAAACTAAAACCTTTTCAGCAATGTGAAAAGGTTGAAGTATGGCAGCAAGAACAAGTGCTCAGAAGAAATGGTGCTGATGAACTTATTGAACGATATTGAACGCTGATAAGTGACCTCAGCAATTCATTTCTTGTAAAGGAAAGTTGGAAAACTTGTGAATTATTTAAGAAGTGAAATAATGAGCAAAATCTTTGATATAAGTTGCATTTAATACCGTTGTGACCTGTACATCTTGAAAGTAGATCATTTAAAGGATGTCATGCAAACATTTAAATAGCTATTTACTTCTCATTAAAGTTCAATGATGTGTAGCTGTTTAATTAACGGTTGGAATCTTTTACATGTTCTTTTTTATTTTACATATTTGAAAAACATTTGTGAAGAAAAAAAAGTCAAACACAGTCCAGAGTTTTAGAATAAACGGGTGCGGTTTTTGCAACTGAATGAATAAGGAGGTGATGCTAGTTCAGGGGTGTCCATTTGTTTAGCATAGAGGGCCAGATTCGGTGAAGTGAGAATGTGTGGGGCCGGCCATTCGATCTGACATTTTTTGAATCACTGACATTAAATGCTAATAAACTATGTTTTATTGCAAATGGCAGACTTTTTTTTCTTCTCACAAATTTAAATAATGATTCTAGACAACTTTTACTAAAATTATTCCTTTCATTTTTTTGATTTGTCTTTCTGTGAAAATAAAAACATTTGGGAAGATTAAGCATAGCTAGGTTCATTTAAAATGTTATATATAATGTATTCATTTCAATTTATTAATATTATGCTATTAAATACTCACTGTAAACATTTAAATTCAAATGTGTTTTGAATTCAGGTAGGTTTTTTTGGGGGGAAAAGTCATGTTTTTATTTCAAATTTAGAAATATTAAATGGAAAACTTGGCTGTCAGACAGAATTTCATTTTGATTTGCTAAGTGTACGAGACCCTGTTTCAAAAGAACAAATTACACAAAAGAACAAATTACACAAAAGAACAAATTACACAAAAGAACAAATTACACAAAAGAACAAATGATACATGGATTTGAAAGACTCAATACATTTTTAAAGCTGTAGTTTTGAACATCACCAAAAAAAATTAATTCACTGGCAGCAGGTTACTAATTTTATGACAGTGTCTGCTGGCCGGTGACAATTTAAACACATGCTACTGGGCCAGAATTTGGGCATACATGTGCCAAAAGGAGTCTTTTTCTGGCGTCCTTTTAAAAACAAAGCTTTTTACTATTCTACTGCTCAGCTAAATGTCGATTGTGGATCTAGTTGTGTCAAGGGTAATATATTGTTCCTAATGTATGATGTGTCTATATCATCAGGATTCTGACTGAAATTGTCTTCTGCAAATTTTTCAGTAGCATGTTTCTGGTGGTACAGTAGTCAAGCGCACTTGCTCACTTATTCTAAGATCCTGGTTCAGATCACAGTATTGCCATCGGCTAGCCAGGTGACTACATGTCTGATGATGGTGATGCCATGTTGGGTATGTAATGGACATTTTTACCATGTACCTAGTTTTACCCAGTGAAAATATTTCTCAGTGCAGTAACAGTTTGGTCTGAAGCTTAGAATTACTATAAAACACAATGTAGTAGCAACTCTAGTTCTATTTCATAGAAAGTCTGAGGTGTTCTTTGCAGTCTTCTAAGCAGGTATAAAGCAAAAACACTTTTTAGACTATTCTGAAATTTGTTGATCTGTTGATTGAGCTTCTGAAATGTTTGCATATGGATGCAGTATGCAAATATATCACAAGCTGTTCAGACTTCACACCATTATGCATTGTATTATATATTCAGAGGGAGCTAAAGGACTGCGAACCTAATAAACATGCTTCAGATAGAATCGGAGGAACTGTCGACTCTCATAAACGTTTCTTCCATTCAGCTGACTCAACCTTTACTGATGCTGAGTCCAGTAACATTACAAAATAGCCATAGCAATAATATGATATCATTTTAAAATAACTATTATCACAAATAACCAGATATTTACTCTTCATCATTTAAATGACCAATTATGAGGCAACAGTTAAAGTTCATCTTCAGAATTAGTTAACAGCTGGAAACAAAATTAGGTAATTAGTATTTTTGTACTTCAACACAACGGCCTAAGTTTTGGACCCAAATATATCTTTGTACCATAGTTCCATTAACTACATTAGACTTTTGGAGTATTTACAATATCTACATATTGAAATGTTCTCAAAACCTTTGACTCTAGTTTACATGAGAAATACTGAAACTTTCCTTTGAGTCTTCGAGTGCACAAGCAGTTGCAGTAAACAGCAACACATAAGGCTTTTGTGAATAGGACGTCCTCATAGTTTATAATATTCATTTCACCTGCCTTACACATGTTCCTACTGGTGGTTTTATCAATAGTTCAGTTACATTCTTTCAAGTTATCTTCTGCAAGTTTTTTTTTTCTTTTTTAGCTTGAATAAAGGTCAAGCACTTCCCCTCGGCAAGCATTTCATACTTGGCAACCAAATTGGTTGTGAAGGCGCTTTTGTGTCCCTTTCTTCATTAGTTTTCAGAAGTCCACTGGCCTGATCATCATAGTCGTCTCTTTTAGTGAATATCCTGAGCCTTTCCAGTAATACCACTTAATGCCGTTGAAGCGATTGGTGTGCTGTCCGTGGTGATAGTATACGCCGTTGAGATTCGAAGGACCACAGGCATCCAGCCACCAACCTGTTAAAATTAACAAACATTTAAAAAATGTTCTGTAGCATTTTGATTGTACTCTTACCCTCTATATTACTTTGTGTCAGTAATAAGGATGTACATGCTTGGTTGGCGATTTCACTACGTGGCTTAAATTGCTTGTTGTTTTTTGAGCTAGTTGGTGCATTCGCTTTGTATCCAAGTTATCTTTATTTTGGGGTCAACTACAAACCCCATTTCCAGAAATGTTGGGCTGGGACGCAGTGATGGCAGTAGTTAAGGTACTAAGCTAGAATCTTCACTACCACAAAGTTGCCACTGTTGGGCCCCTAAGCAATGTAATGTAACAGCAATGTAACAATGTAATGTAATGTTCAATGTAATTGTATTCAAAGCGACTTAAAATCACCTGCTATATGCTGATAATATAAAAGACACTTTCTAAATGCACAGGGTTATAATTATGGCTACGAGAGGAATGTTTATCACATTTTTACAAGTGATTTGAATTTTTACAGGATTTGAATTGTTCAGTAAAGAATGGATGCTGTTTAATTGCCCGTTCTATGATGTGAATGAGATGTATTTATTGTCAATAAAATATGTATATGTACTGCAGGCAGGCTAGCTAAGCACACACATATGTTTACAAAATCATGCTGTTGTAACTTGTGGAAAATGAAGCTGGACATTGCTTCACTGAAATAGTCTTAGAGGTTCTGGGAAAAGATGGCATCCTAACATTTGTCCATGAAAAATAATTTCATTGTGTCATGGTCTATCCCAGATGCCTCCTAGCTCAGAGGATTGGACTTGATGTCTTTTTTGGACACGGTTAACATAGAGCTTCTTCCTTTTTACAGTAAAGTTTTTTGTGGCTACTATTTTTGTACCAAATCAAGACTATGTATGTTTGTAATAACATAATCATTTCATTTTTCTGCATTACCGAATGTGTTGCAACCGATATGATGTTGATCAAACAAAACATGACCTATCTTGGGTTCATACTGTTTGCAGTAACACTGAATGAATATGGAAGTGAACGTTACAAACACTGAATTATCTCATTTGTATTTTTCTGTACTTTCCCCAAATTGTTTTTGTTATATTGTTTAAATGTGACGCCACTGACTATAATCTTGCCCATAAGCGACTAGTGAAATTGAACTCAATGCAAAAAAAAAAAATATATATATATATATATATATATAATATGTATGTATGTACCAGGGTCATTAATAATATATTGACCGAATATATGTTTCCCATGAACTTGTATTTGCTTTATTATTGCTGTTAGAACACTGGCACAGTTTCAGTAAATGTAATGGTTGGATGGAAAATACTTGCTCTGTCACACAATTGATCTGCTTGAATCTTTTGTGCCAATAATAATCACAATATTTTTCTGAACCCACGCTAACAAAATTCATGAGGAAATGAAAACACAGAAGTGTTTGAACATAGACGAGCTGCTGAGCAATAACTCAGTCAACTGTGTGTTGTTGATGCATGGCTTGTTGATTGAACATTAGTGCAGTCACATAATTCCTCCCCCCTATGACCAAAGGCAGAAAAAGAAAATAAAGTTATAAACCAAATTTCAATGAAACATTTCCTCTTTTTCTTTTTCATTTACGGGTATTATATATTGACATGGAATATAAGACATGGTTGCCTCACCGAGGCTTCCAGTGTGAAGTGTTCATGCTCTTCCTGCTTCTGCAGGGTTTATGCCGTGTTTCCTCCCATAATCCAAAAACATGCAAGTAAGGCAAATTTTTTCTACAAGATTTCCATGACTGTGTAAACACAAGCTTTCATATGTAGAATAGATGCAATATATTATGAATTTGACAGTAGGCATTAGGAGGTTAAAAGTCTTACACTCAGCAATTCTTTTACACTAAAATGAGACACTGGTGCAACCTGGGAGTGGTGATAACAACCCAACACTTATTTATGCATTCAGTGTGACCGCGCAAGAAATAGCCTACGAACCTGCGGTCAGGGAGCACTACTTTAGAAGATAACTAGGTAGAAAAGTGTTGTTGATTAAGTGGCTTACTTCGGTAGCTGACTATGTACTAGACTAAGTTTTAGAACCAAAACTGTGACCAAACATTCTGACAGTGAAAAGCGTTCTATTTAAAATATGTTGCTTTTTTACTATTTATTTTATTAATGCATGTTCTCTAATTTAAGATTCTATGGAAATATACCTGTATTATAATATGATTGTTTACAATGTAAGGTTTAGAAACTTGTTTGGAAACTATTTAAAGCATGGTGAAACATTTAGAAGATTCTTCATGCGCTTATATTTTGCTTGCTGATTCTTTTTTTTTGTATTGCTTAATACTTTCAGCACAAATAAACCTGCATATCACCTAACAGAGATTGAACCTTTGAGTCAGCAATTTGTTTTAAGCCCAGGTCACCACCAAGATATAAAGTCTTACAGTGCAAGAGTAGAGAGACTGAGAGTGCACTCACAACATTGCAAGTCTGCAGTTCCCAGACCATTAATGCCAACTTTCACAAAAGCTAAATTCCCAAGTGAGCTGATCAGTGATTAGCTCCCAGCTAATTTAGCTTAAGACTTATGACCCACTCACATAAAATGCAAAGCGCCTTTCAGATTTCCACATTGTGTTTTTTGAAGCAGTTTTAGTGTGCCGTTGAAACGAAATGTATATAAGGTGGATTCAGAAACCGTTATGAACCAGTGTATGAACAGAACTTAAGCTTACCTCCTGTTGTTAGTTGTGTACACGTGCATACACACTTGTCGTTGTCGACATCCTTTGTGCTGAAATCACTTCCTGGCTGGACAAGGCTACTAATCTTGCCGGCTGTTCCACTGTAGCTTTTAAGGTGTATCCTGTGTGTTTGGAAATGTAGAAGTAAACAGTTTTGACTGACGTTCTTAAGTATAGTTAAGGTGGAGGAAACTACATAAACAGGTTTTTGACTAGAAGCATTTGTGAATATTTATTTTAAAGAGGTTTAACTGAAGAGGTTTTTATTATCAAACTGAAGTGTGTTGATTTATCAGAGTGCAATATGTGCTTTTTTTGTAGGCTCTTCAATATATAGTTTAATTGTAATTACTCGTAGGTCAAGGTTTGGTTCTCTGAATCAATTTTCTATTTTACTTTTAAACATTTTTAATTTATCTTTGATTAAAAATGTAAAGCCTCAACTCAAACAAATGAGTAAACACATAATTGCACAGCTTAACACAGTTTTAAAAACCATGTTGTTCAGTTTGATATAAAACTGCAGAATGTTTGAGGGTTCTTCAATAAGTTTCCACATAATACTTGTTAAGCATTTAAAAAAACTATTGACCTCATTTTTCCTCATTCTCACTCACCCCCGCACCGTACCATCAGAAGAAATATAATATATTTATTGCTGATTATCGGTGTCATGGTGTTACTAAAGCTGTATTTACAGAAGTGTGAAATGCAACACACCAAGCAAAAAAAATCCCCCTTCCTTTCACTGCCATCAGTATTTTGTTCTTCAGAATTAACTCTGAACGGTACTGTTTATTAATGTAACTGTTTATACTGCACTATTGCATTTTACCCAAAACATTTCTGCTGTCTGTCATGTTCCCAACTGTAAATACTATCCATATCACAGCACTGTAAATTCAATTGAAGAGCGTGGAAAGCTTTTATGCTTAATATTGCATATTTTCATACTCTTCTTTGTCTTCTATAGCAAAGTAAGAATTTCTTTGACTTTGTTGCCTGATGTAAACTTCTTAAATCTTTGACCTATGCAGCAAAATGACGCAGAGCGCAAGTAGTAGCACTATAGCTATCCGAACAATGAAGTCTGCATGCTTGTGGTTAAAGTAGTCACTTCCTGCATATAAAGATGCCTTAATGTTTATCATCCAACATTTAGAAGCATTTGTTGTTTAATATCCATCAGCTCTGACTCCCAACAACGATGTCTCTTGCTCAGTCAACACAAACGTGGCAAAACATTCAAACTCTACATCCCCAAGTGTTGCTGGGGAGATTTATTTGGTGGTGCATAGAAGTATAAATCAGTCTTTACAATGATTTCATACACTAAACAAAGCAATTGAGGGTTAAGGGGCTTGCTCGGTGGCCCAACAGTGGCATTTTGGTGACCTTCTATTCGCTATCTCAGTACCTTAACCACTAGGCTATCGATGCGATCATTGTGCTTCGTTATCAGCCTTTTTCACATCACAGTTTTTACCCTACCTAAAAGCTTTATTCACCACAAAAGATTTGGATTTTTATAATCCAATTAGAAAAATTAGAAAATAATAAAACTAAGGGTTTTTTTTAGACACAATGAATGATTACTCATCACACCCCCAACATGTCCACTGAATAATAATAAAGTTCGAAGAGCCCTCAAACATTTAACAACTTTGGTGGAGTTAATGGTGGTGATTTTTTTGCATTATTGCATAGTTTGTTTACATTAAATGATGATTGAGTCAGTGACTAGATTAAATCTGAATGGAAGCGGACTTGATGTTGACTATAAGCTTGTTTAGCTGCATTCACTGTAGTGCAGTAAAAATGTCCAGTCTTGTATTACAGGATGTTGTTGGGTGTTTTTCAAAGATTCATACAAAGGTACATTATGTATATTGAAAAGTGTGGGTGAAGTCATTGTTCTGCTTTGATTTAAGATATTATCATATGGCTTTAGTGAAATGTTTTTAATATACTCCTAAAACTTGGATTGTGGGTTGTGTACACTTCACATTTTAATACCGTGCTGAGTTATATGTTATTATTAATATCATCCAGCTATCCCGTTAGGTCAGTTCTGTCAGGTTGGAACATTGTTGCAAAACCGTTCAATGCTGTTTCACGTCATTTAAAAAACATTTTGACTTTTAGAACTTCACTGTTAAGACTTCAAAGCCTGTGTTGTTCAACTTTTACTTATCATTTCTATCAGCTGGCTTTCTATCTTAAACAGCATGGTAACAGCTCAGCGACTGCTCTGGGCTGTTGTCCTGTTTCTCTATCTCATAAGCCATAAGCATTTCCAGATGAAAAAATATTTACTTTGGAACAGTGATAGATGTGTGGCACCTCATGAGATTTCGTGGCACTGAGGCAGAATGAAACTGGTTTTGAGTACCCTGTTTAGAGAACAGTTTCATTTACATGAAGGTGAAAATTCAATTTTTTTCAGATACGATATGAGCTTTCTGTGCAGAGTTTGCATGTTTTCCCTGTGTCTGTCTGGGTTTATTCCAGGCTCTCTGATTTACGCCAACAGTCAAAAAACATGCAGATAAGACAAACTGAAGATGCAAAATTCTCCATTACTGTGCCTAAATGTTATCTAATGAGTAAGACCTGTCGTTAATAGCTAAATAATTAGATCACAGGTTTGTTACTACACAATTCCTTACTTTTAGGGTGTGCTGTACAGTTCACACTACACTACTGGTTCTCTTGTACTCAGGAGTTAGAAGGATTTAAGACGTTGTTAATAGGATAAGCAAAAAAAGACACTATATACATGTTAAATACATTAAAATTATTATGCATATCCCAGCTTCTTTGAAACCATGGTGTGGAGCTTTTGAAGTCGTCCTTAAGGACCCAACAGTGATTGAATAGGGATTTAAGCTCTCAACCCTTCAATTGATAGCTCAAAGCTCTACACACTATGCTCTATTAAACCTAATATGGAAAAGCCATATATCTTTCAGCTATATCTATTAATATAAACACCAATCACTATATTAGGTGCACTTATTTGGTGCATTGATTCACTGAATAAATTATAAGATATGCCTATCGTAAATAACTTGGTTGCTATTCAGTTATTGACCCTAGCTTGTTCTTTACATGCACTATAAATCTCCACCCTGTATTTTATTATATACACCCCGTCGACCCGATAGGATTAAGATTGGGTAGTAGAACATTCTCAGTAGATGGTTCTATATCAGTCAGGTGTTAAGATTTTTAAATGACTGGACACTTACTGGCTTATTTCGTAAAGTGACTCACTATTTTGGCACACAATGTAGGTGTATTGTACGCTTCACCTACCTACATATTGTAGGCTTCATTTTGCACAGTTTATGTTTCTATTCCTCCTGAGCATTTTGATTTCAATTATTTTGCTAGACTGCCGACCATCTCCCAGCGTTGTTAAACGTAACCCTCTGCATTATTGATTTGACTTCATTTTCACAGTTGTATCAGATCAAGCCACCGGTTCAAGCACAACTACCACAAAGTTGCCACTGTTGTACCTAAAGAACCGTGTTTTCAATTAACCTGGCTGCATGTTTTTGGACTATTCATGAAAACCCACACAGGCATGGTGAAAACATGCAAATCACACAGATAAGACCTGCACCTTGGGAACCTTCTTAATGTGTTTCTTACCAACTGAGCCACTGTGCCACGCAATATGTAAAATAATGAATAATTATGTATTATGAATATAAACACAAAAAATGCAAGTCTTTATTTTCTCTTAATAGCCGAATTTCAGGGTAAATATAACAAATGACTAACCTGTAGTTCTGCTCTTCACTGCCAAGGGAAAATTGATCATACTGGGAAAAAGCTTTATTTCCCTCCCAATCCATGAGCTCAATTCGTAATACATACTGCTGTTCATTGGTCAGTTTGGAAATAAATTCATTTCCCAGCCAGTGTTCACTTGAACTGTCTCCAAAACCCTTAAAAAGAGCCAGACAATTGCAATTTACATTGGAATTGTTGTCTTATATACTTATTTATCAAATCAAGATTTATTTGTCATGTAAATAGTACAACCAGTAATGGAATGCCTTTTAACTGCTCTGCCACTGCATAATGAAAAGTCTTACATCAACATTTAACTGTCACGAGTTGCAATATTAGTTGTTTTATTTATTTGTAATTTTTTACAGAAATGGTGCTGTGATTATTGTCTAATGTGCTGTTTACATTTATTTATTTATTTTTCAAATAAGTGAAACAATCA
>JAOTRQ010066557.1:0-12924 GCA_028565875.1 Hoplisoma paleatum
GCCGTTTCTCTCTCCAACACTGGACCCAACTCAGCACAGAGTTCCAAGAGGACAGCTCTTGGAAATCTGAAACGGCTCATAAGCCAGTCATCATCGTGGGCCAAAAAATCATAACGGTCACGGAAATTGCGCTCTCGACGAATTCGTCCATTAGCAATGTCCTCCATTAACGCCAACGCTGCCATCTTCCAAGAACTCCAGCGCAATATTTCAGGCATGTTTATATAGTGTAGGCTAAGTGGAAACACGTTGAATGATTATTTCAGTAAGCCAATGAAATTGTCTGATTAATTTAGTTTATTTGACACAATGAGGGGCTTACTACAATGCGTGTAAAGAATATGTGATTAGTTTGTTGTAATTTCAATGCATCACCTCTAAGTGTCGCCAAATGATAAAAACACAGATTCAGGCGTACGCATGCCATGAAACGTGCGTGGGAGTACGCACGTTCTCACGTTGAAGTAACTATTAGTAAATCTGAATGTGAGCGTGAAATATAGCGTACGCAAGGTTTTTGTGCGTACGCAACTTTGATACATGAGGCCCCTGGCAACCTACCCTGTAAAATGAACTTACTCTGGGATCGGTAACGATCCAGAGTGACCCAGGGTCGATTTCGACTGGAGGGTAAAAATCATCATCATCAAAGGGGGTATCAGCATATGTTTAGCTTTCCGATTAGCAACAAGGATTTTGTGAACTGTTATCTTGGGGTCTAAATGTTCTTCATATATTTCTTTTGCATTCTTAACCATAAGTATAAACAGGAGTTTTGAATTTGTTTACTCCTAGTTGTGACTAATTAAGGAGAATTATGTGTAATTGAAGGTACTAGGGAATTTATGTAGCCTTATTAGGCTTAACAGGGTACTGTAGAAACTACATACAAGTTTACACTGACAGCCACATCATCAAGGGAACTAACTATTCTTGATGTTTCTGTAAAAAAACAGCATTGTTCATGCTTGTCTTTTCCAGAAAAGGGGGGAGGACAATACAAATAGGGAAATTTTATTGTTATTTTTAGGGACATTTTTTTATTTTTTCATAGCACATAGCTGGATCTTGAATTAACTAACTACATTAAAATTAGAGTTAAAGTTTCAGTAATATGATCAAACATTTTAACAGAGTAAAACTAACAGGAAGTATACTAACAAGCATTTTGGTGTTCTGAACTCGCATGATGGAAACAATAAATAAAGTTATGTTTAAAACTAAAGTTTTAAAACAAATAGAATAATCCAGGAGAATTACATTGTACATAATTACAGGTACTGTGAGTGTGTGTTATGACCTGGTGAACTGGAACAAGTGTAAGTTTTGTAAGTGTAAGTAAGATTTGGTGTATGTTTGTGACAGCCGACTGGGTTTGGTGTGGTGAGTTCTGATTAAACAATGTGGTTTCATCAAAAGGTACTTAGCAATATATTGGCAAAATAATCTGAGTGTTAATGGAAAGACATGTCCAAATTCATTCTCTATTTTTTAGAGATTTCTGATTGGGAACCCAGTAGTTATGGGAAAATTCTGTATCACAAAATTTTTAAGCGTGAATTAAAGTGTTTTTGATGCCCAGACAGATGCATTATTACTGTCACAAAGTGTCAGCGTGGTTAGTTATGTAAATTTTCTGTGTTATATTGAACCATGGCTGTGGAGAAAACCAGTATAATAACTAATAAAAAGAGCTTCTGACTTGATTAATATCCAAAAAAAATAATTTTACAGTGTACACATCATCCTATATAAAATAAAGGAGGAAGCAATTGGAATTTAACATTCCACGGTGGGGTGGTGAACTTTAGGTGCAGCCTATGTTTTTGGCATTTGTTTTCCTTACATTACTTATCATTTTTTACAATTTAACAATTTAAGTAGTTTGAAACCTAAAATAATGAGTGAGTAAAATGATTAAGTTGATAGTTCAACTTACAAAAAGTATTTTCATAGCCTAGTATTTATACTTCTACCTGAGTGATAAATGTGAATATTTTTGACATCTTTGGTAAGCAAGTTTAATTGCACTGACCTACTCACACTTAGAGACTTTATATTGGCAGTACAGTAACTAGCTAAATTAATTCTGTACTGGGAGTTAAAAACCTAGCCATACCAAAATTGGGTTGTGGGTTGTATAAGTTTAACTGGGACGAAATTAAACCCATGCTACAGTCAATTCTGGGTCCAATGGTACACACGTATCATTGGCCAAAGGCCTAGCATGGGAATGAGTAAAATCAAAGATTTTCTAATGGGGAAACCACTGCCAACAGTGGCTAGAAATTATCAACAGTAGTACAAGATATGTGGCGTTACTAATAGATATTGGAATTGGGGAATATTGTCACTGGTGGGTAAAACTGCAATAATTTTAGTAATCATATTGGGGACACAGGGTGGTGACAACAAACAATGACAAAATGACAAACCAGATGCTACTGACATTACATGGTGATGTCATCTATTCCTGATAACTGAATAGGAGTGTGTGTGCCTTCGTTAGATAACTTTCACCAATAACGACAATTGGACATAAACAGAAATTATCACATTATAGACCTAAAAGATTTACCCTTGATTTGCATGGCTCACCAACCTATATAGATGCAATAGGCATCCCAAGGGTAGTTCCAAATGAAATTAAGTTGGCTGACCAAATAGCAGCCGGATTTGAGAACATACCAATTTTCTCTTTAATTTTCCCAATCACCCCGAACAAAAATGTAAACAGGATTAACTATGTTCATTACAATCAAATAGAATGGCCTTAGACATGTTATTAGCTGAAAGGGGGGGGGTGTCACATGTTCGGAGAGAACTGTTGTACTTTTATCCCAATTTATACAGGCCCGGGAGTGATCTGTCACCAAAGCACTGGACAGCCTAAGAGCCTTGTCTTCAGAAATGAATGAGGCCTCTGGGATTGGCAACCCCATGGAAGAGAGGTTTAATGGTATTGTTGGCAAGTGGAAAGCCTTATTTATGTCAATATTTTTGTCCCTGGCCGTTTTTGTAGCTATTTTGGTCACATATGGATGCTGCTGTATACCTTGCATCCGTTCTCTAGTCCAACGATTGATTACCACTGCCATAGAACAGAAGGAGGGGTCCCCGCCACCTGCATATGCCCTGGCACTCCTAGCTGAAGATCAGATGAAGAATTTCATCTGTTAAAATGTTTCTGTTGAATGTTTTTTTTTCCTTTTCTATTTTTCAATCTATACTCCTAGATCGATCTCTTTATTTCACAGGGAATCAAGAATAGAAGATTGTACTTTTGATTTACTATGTTCTTCTCTCCATAGTAAATGCATCTACGCAAACATAAGCACAAAAACATTGATCGTTGTGTAAAGTAATAGTAATTGCACAACACAAAGCACATACTGAAGACTGAAGAAGTAGAGAAGTACATTAGATGTAGGTGGGTGAGACCTTATTCCGGGACCATAGGGGGGAGATTGCCCCTAGTGGCCAGTGCCTTAGGGTGGGGGGCACAAAGCAGGGAAGAAGGAAGATCCTGACAATACACATATTATAGTTAAGAACATAATATAGCTGTTTAATGTTTTTTGTACACCACATTCATCCTTTTATTGTAATCAGAGTTAGAGTAGCACTTATAATGTAACACATACAGGGCTAATGGTCCCTAAAAGACCTTAAACTGTTTTTATATTATTGGGCTGCAAGTGCTGGCTTCTCTTCGCTTAAGGCTTTTTGTATTTTAGATAACGTGGGCTGGGTTAGACCAAAGGATTGGTCTAAAAGGGGGAATTGTAGAAAAATTAATCAATATTCATGCTTAGATCAATGGTTAATTAAGGTTAGTGTAAATGGTCACAGTGTTTAGTTTGTTTTTCTCCAATACAACCATGTTTTCTCAGCTTTGAAGTACATTCCATAATATATGAGGGGAGTAATTTACAACTAGGCTTTGTGAAAAAGACCTTGAAGAAGTTCATGGATTGTACGCCAGCAGATACCAGGCCAGCTGCAGAAATTTTGAACAAAGAGGCTGTATGAAAATGGGGTATAAATTGTATGATGTTCAGAAGGGAGGGGTCTTTGTTATTCAGTCTGTCTTGGGCTCCGTTTGGGTTTGACTGATTATCCAAGAACCTGCGAGCAGTTTGTAAGAGCACTTGCAGCCTTGTGCAAACTTTTGTTTAATAAACCTACTTAACTTAAAAATTGGATTGTGGTGATCTTTACTCTACGGCTCCAGAACCTAAACGGTCCATCGTGTGGGGTGTCTCAGTGGTTGGGGAGACAGTTGGGTGTGTGGGCCTGAAATGTATAAACCCAACAGAGGGAAAACAAGATGTTCTAATTGCAATTGACAAATTTTTATGTTGGATTGAGGTTCCAACTTCCAAAGGTACTGCGGCACACACTGCTAAAATGTTAGTGCAGTATTTTATTCCTGGGTGTTACAGCCATTTTGCATTTATTTATTATTAATTATTAAGTCATTTAATTTTGTGTCAAAGTAATGGACCTTTTATTTTGTTTTGGATTTTTATTATATATTTTGTGATATTGAATTTGATTAATGATGCACCTGAGGGCTGACGTAGGGGGAGGAGCAAGGGTGTATGACGTAGGATTGTTTGGTGGTGGGAAAAAACGGAAGTTTGGTGAAACACGTTTTTGACCACGCTCTAATATATCAATTTCATTACATGCAGTAGTTAAAATCATGGATTAAATCAACAAACATTTCATTTTGTAAAATAAACAAGTTAATAAATTCAACGGAGTGGAAGAGTGTGCGTTAATCACGCCGGGCTTCAGCGTTTTTATATCGGAGAACAAATGGACAGAACACTGGGTGGGGGGCTACCTGAGCAGATTGAGTCTAATCAAGGGACTCATTTCACTGGACAGGTAATACAAGCTGTAAATAAACTTTTAAAGATAAATTGGAAACTTAGTTGTCAATACAGACCACAAGCCTCAGGTGTTACGATCTAGAACTGAGGTAAAAATAAAAATAAGAATAACAAAACACAGAATCCCAAGATGCGGAATAAATACTGGCCTTTTATTGATTTAACATTTTCTTTTAACGAAAAATGAATTAAGAAAAGGAGTGTTTGTTTATTACAATCCAATCACACAGGCCGGTGGCTCCGGTGGCCCGGATTCAAACCCAGGTCCTCAGACCAGCAGCCTGCCGGCTATGTAACGCACCACTAGACCGGCGAGCTGTACTGAAACAAAACACAATATGAGTAGACAAACTCACGATCAAACTATACAAATTAACATATACCCGATCGCCCCACCCCCTCGGGAGGACGGCGAACCGGATAAAACAACAAACACAATGAGCACCCGAACGCGCGGGGCGGAACGAGCAAAATACCCCTTACGAAAACGCCGATGCGGGCTAACTCACAAAAAAAAAGAAAACACAGCGCGAGGGCTGAAGACCACACTACCTTGCGCTTTGTCCCTGAAGCAAATGACCTAATACCTCCTACCATTCGGCACGTATTCTCCCTCGACCAGCTGATTAGTCCCAGGAGTACCGGTGTCCGCTAACACGCTCGCACGTGGAAATAAATACCCGACCGGTGGAAGTTGGTGAGTTTCGCTAAGAGCTTGAATGAGTGTGAAAACGAAACACAAGCTGAGATTTCGTAATACAATAGAATGCTGCCGCGGCACACGCCACCGAAAGAACGCCTTAAATCCCGTCAGACAGCTAATGCCAATTCCACGCTAAACGTGTGACATAACGCGACCAGACCCCCTTCGTCCACGCCCAACCGTCCCGACCTCTACCGAGTCAGGTCGAGCCGACTGCCTAACATCAGGGCAGGTAGAGTGTACAAATGGTGTCACCAAGGAACTATTAACGAAACTTCACACTCAAGGAGTGGACTGCAGCTTTACCAGCGGTACTGTGTAATATAAGGGCAACTAGCAACAAAACTGTTGGACTCAACACTTACAAAATTCTGAGAGGCAGACCCATGTTGCTTCCAGGTGTAATTGATCTCCGTAAAGCATATGTTCATTTTCAGATACGCTTCTTAATTACTGTCAAACACTCACACAAGCAGTACAAGAAGCTCACAAACAAGTCCAAAATACCTGGGGAAAACCAGCAGAAGGTGGTCATAAGTTAATCCCAGGCCAGTGGGTTATGCTGAAAAATCATGATAAACACTCTCTCAAACCCACATGGGAAGGTCCATTTCAGGTTCTGCTGATCACAAACTCAGCAGTGAAATGTCAGAGAAAGAAAACATGGATTTATATCTCTCACTGTAAGGTTGTGTCTGCTTCATTAAACTAAGAGATTAGGGTTAGTAACAAGGAGAGGTGGGTGGTGTACAGAGCCATGTGGGAATAACTATGGTTTTTAGGCTATGGGGGACAAACCCAGTGGTGAAGATGCCGTACATTGTGTATTACAGTCTCTTCTGAGGGACAGATAGGGAGGAGCAGCAAATAACCTTAGCTAATTAAGTAACAATAAAAACAATATATTGCAATAATGGATAAAATTACACTTAATGATGAACATTTGACTGCCCATGTTTCCTTTTAAATCCCACAGAACCTCTCAGATGGTGAAATAAATGCATGACAACCTGCCTTGACTGATCGTAACCCACAAGAGCAACATCAGCGAACACACAGCAAACTTCAGCCCTGTGTCTGATCATCTTACTGGTGTCACCGCATAACAATGGAGTTAAAGAGAAGCTTGTTCAGTGGTATGCCCTGAATGCTGCACTGATGTTGCAGAGCCTTCTGAGGCAATATTTGACATTATCATCAACCAATTGTACGAGCAGGTAACATCTATGGACAAGTCAAATTCTTGGCTTTATGGACTTCCTGGACATTTTTGACACAATGTTTTAAATATAGGCATTGTTTTTTTGTGCAAAATCAAAACTATTTTGAGTGTTTGTTTTCATTATTATTCATATATTATTATTTCATTATTCAATCATTATTGTCTATCTTTAGTTTTTGTAAATATAAAACATGTTTTGTAATTCTCCATTAGGGAGAATCAAAGGGAGGACTGAAAGATATTTAAAAAGAAACACACATTCTGTTCCCTAACACCATTTCCCCCATTCCTGTATTGCCCCTAATTTTACAACATCCACATCCTGACCCCCCTTCTTATAGCCCTGACACTTATTTCAGTATCCCTATGATCTTAAACTTCCCCTTACCTACATGCCCACATTCTGTATCCTGACCCTCGACCTGTATACCATATTTGCTTATCTTTTGACCCTAACTCCCCTAAACCACCTCCTCTTTTTCTTTATACTCCTTTCAGAATAGTTAAAAGGCCATTTAGTATGTCTAGTTAGATTTGTGTCGGTCTTCAGCGCTGTGCCCATACTTTGTATGTGTTAATAAACTACTGTGCAACTGAAGATTGCTGTCTCTTGACTTCTGAATGACAAGTTCTAACACTGTTCAGCAATTGGTACCTGTACACAGACATATTGTTGGCCTTTGTCATCTCTTGTAGCTGAGCTCTCTGGCAAAATTAAAAAAAAAGTGTTAGACCATGGTTTATCTTTTATCATGGTGAATTTACTCTGGAGGATCACACAGTCTGTAAAACAGCTTTACAATCATGTGGTTCTCCCTCATTCAGAGTAGGAAGGAGTGTGGTGCAACACTTCACAGTGACATTTGGCATGTTCAGTAGAGCGGTATGACACCTCAGCCATTGCTGGATGGATAGGTGTGTCGTCTTTTGATTTTCCAGAATATGGTGGACTGCATGCAGGACAAGTAGGGTTACCTGGCTGTAACCTACATTGTCTCTAGACGACAACGACGCAGGCGCAGAGGGGAAGTCCCTCTTTAAGGATCAAATTTGAATGAGAAATAAGCCACATATCTCTGACGTCCTCCGTGTTGCTGTAATAGAACTGAAACCATGTATTTATCTTTACAGTCACCAGTCTGAGTAAAAGGTTTGTCTGGGTTAAGGATCCCCAGAGCTGGCAGAGTTTGCAAAGTCTTTTTCATCTTTGAGAACGCAACTTCCGTTTGTGCTGTCAATGGCAACTGAGAGTAAGTATGTGCATTAGCAGAAAATAGATCTCTCAATGGTTCTTCTAGTTCAGAGTAAAAAGGAAAGAAATTCCTGCAGTACGAACAAATACCCAAAAACAAAAGCAATTGTTTCTTTGTAAGTGTAAGAATTTGCTTAAATTCTGTCCATGGACAAAGAGTGTGTTCCTTGAATGATGTTGTGTCTGCAGAAATGTACTTGCTTTTGACAATACTGCATTTTAACCGTAAAAACCTTATGTTCTTCATGACCCGCAGCAGCAGTTTCAAAGTAGCTTCTTTACTCATTTTTCTTTACTTTCGGATGCAATCAACAAGTCATCAATATACTGGAACAATACTGTCCCTTTAGGCATTTTTAATGGTGCCAGATTATCACTCAAATCTAAGTTGTAAATGATAAGAGATTCTTAATACCTTTGACACAAACATGTATTGTTTTCTCCTAAGAGGAGAAGGTAATCAATCTTACGTTGTTTTTGTGCTTTGCCCAATTATAATCAGGGATTACTTTCAGTCCCTCCTCTTATTCAGTGGTTAGCACAAAATAGCCAGCTGATAGAGGGTGTATATAAATTTCCACTTTCTGTTCTGTTGGCAGTAGAGTTGTTACTTTAATGTAATAAGCTTGTGTTACAGAGGCTGTGTTCTGTCCTTGGCTTAATTGGAATCTTGTCCTGGCTTTTTGCCAGGCCTTTAATCCAAAATCCCAAACATTTTTTTCCAGTCTGGGTCTATATGTGCTGATCACGCTCAGGAGTTTTGCGGGCAGTACAGTGAATGGTTGTTTTAGGTTTCAATTTCAAAGTTTTGGGCAGAATGTCTTTACATTTGCAATACAATTTAGAGGACATCAGAATATTTGATCTGCCATTCATACACATACAAAACAGTTGGAATGTGTTGCAGTCCCTGAAATTCATCTTTCCAGGTTATAAACATTCTTTCTGGACCATTAGACAAGGTGCATTGCAGTGCATTGTCAATCCTACTATTTTTCTTGTATCACTAGTGCATCTTGCTTGGGCTCGGCTTTAGGCTTCTCTTTATAATCAGATTCATTGATGCTACAGTTCTTTGCAAAATGTCCTTTCTTGTGACACTTGAAACATCTTCCTTCATTCCAATCTGCAGTCTTTATGGGTCCCCCATCTTCTTTTGTGGAAACCTTTGTGGGATCCTTTGTTAGGCTTGCCTTGTCTTCCTTTTTTCAGATGTTGTCTGCACGGACTAGATTATCATCAGCATTGCCTTGTTTGTCTTCTGCTGCATGCGTATCAGAGACTCATGGTGTTAAGCACGTGTTTGGTTACACTAGTTGCCTAGCAACAGGACATTTTGGGCACCGCTGATTCTCTGCACCTGATCCGAGTTTGTAATCACCCGCAAGGTATATAAGCAACCCAAACTATACAGCCAGCGCCAGATGGTCATTGTATGTGCTTGTACTTTAACTCCAAGGTTCTATTCCAAGGTTTTTTTTTGCGTTCCGTTGTTCCTTGTACTCCCGTTGGTTTGTGTTTCAGTTACCTGTACAATACCTGGATGTGTCGGGACTCTTACGTTCCTCCACAACTTCGGGGACTGACGTCACCTCATTCACTCAACAGTTCCACAACCCGCCACCCGGAGCGCAGTTTCCACATGATTCTTGTTGGTCCTACTTATTTAGTCTGGTATCACTCCTTCCCCTCGCTCGAACTCCGCTGGCCATCAGAATCCTCTGAATTTTCATTCTGACAATAAAACTCATCAACCAGTTTTCCTCTCGTCTGTGGTTGTTTTACTAAGTGTGTGTTTAGTTCCTAACCAATTCATAACAGCATGTTCTTCAAAAGTGGATAGAGTAGCACTGTCATACCCTACACAGTTCTTTCTCAGTTGAGATGATATTTCAGGTGTCTTGTTCATCAGGAAAGAATTTCTCAGGTGAACTTTCCACGGTCCCATGTCAGCAGGTGCAACCGCTCATCTTGCTGGCTGGTCGATGACACAAGAGTCTTTGTGCTGTTGGGTGAGACATACCAGGAAATCAGAGATGGGTTTGTCTGAAACCGACATTGCCTAAGTAGAATGCACTGGTCGAAGGGTTTTCTTGTGTAGAATTGTTGTCATCATCTTGAATCATCATGGCAATCTTGAATCTGACCTGTTATGTGTCCTTTCCACCAATATAGTTCTTTTGTTGGATCGGGCAGGCTGCTGTCTGGTGCGCTCTGTCCGGTTTCCTCATAAGGTAAGCTGGGCTATAAACCCAGATTTGATGTCGCATTGTATACGTCTCTAAAATAAACAATAACCTTTAAGTACACAAAGTAAAAGCAAATTCCTCTAAACTTACAACTGAGGTTTTGCAATCTGATTTAGATAATTCTAATAGTGAATTTACTGTTTCTGATGATGATGCTAGTGACAATGATTACCATTGACGTGCCCTGCAAGATACTGTAAATGACAACATGTTGGAAGAGCCTGATAGTATTGCATTTTTACAATATGTATTTTAGTTAACATGCTGCTATATAATAGGTAAATAATGTATATAGGAAAACAGACACCAGAATGTTCTACATGATACAACACATATTGTATACATACTGTGTACTGTCACACGAGAAGCAGGACAACAGGAAAAAAGGCGCACGGGGCTGCCAAAAAAGTGCCACTGTCCATGGTGCTGAAACCGGGAAAACACTGCTGGTTCAGCACCCTTGTTTTGGACTGCAGAAATGTTAAAAGGGGTGGAGCCATTCAACAAAGTGTGTCTGCATGCCAATATTAACTGGAACTGGCAGCGTGCCAGGAAGATTCATAAGCACACCATAGCGGGCCAGAGAGGGAAGCGACAGGGTTGGGAACAGGAGCCACGGATAGGACTTTGTACTAACTACACTCTATGTTTTTCTACTGCTTATGCCCAGGGCCAGAACAGGAAACAACAGACTCTTCAACTGACAAATCCACTCTATTCCTCTGGCACTAGGGGACGCTGAGCAAACAGCCCAGAAGAGGCGCTGCTACTCTGGTCTACTGGCATTGAGATTTATGTTTATTTGTATTTTTTCCTGATTTTCACTGCTGCAAAAAGACTGTACAATAAAATCCCCTACGGGGCAGTTTGAGTTTACGCCATTGCCTCTGTGTGGTCTTTCGGGCTCTGCTATCAAGCTACAGTGGAGGAGAGCCTCACGGAGTAAACTCAGCAGAAAGCAAACTCTTGCCTGTTTGTTTTTTTCCCTCTCTTTTTCATCTCCTCCTGTTCCACAGTGCGCTGGCCAAAGCTGAGCCGGCCAAAGCTGAGCCTCCAGACACTACAGACTTCAGCGGTGAAGGTAAGAGAGATAAAACCCCCGATATCTTAAATGTCCTTTACCGACAGGTGCTACGCAGCTGAGGTTTCGGTCGGGAACAATGAGAGGATGAAAGGCTGCAGCAAGCTTAGAAAAACATCCTGGAGATCGATGGACAGGCCATTGGTGAAAGGGCCTACCCTCCACTCTACTTCATTGTGCAGAATAACCTGGTGTTGCTCGCGTACAAGAAGAAATCGTATAACCCAGGTCCAAAACACAGACATTAATGCACCTGGTACACCAGCACCTGCTAGGGGGTGTAAAGAATTTAATCATTATTCATGCACAGATCAAAGTTTAATTAAGGTTAGAGTAAGTGGTCATAATGTTCTGCTTGTTTTTCTCAAATAACAACTTGGTTCTCAGCTCTGAAGAACATTCCATAGATATGAGGGGTAATTTGCAAATAAACTTTGTGATGAAACTTTGGAGGAAGGAGCAGATACTGATGGAAGGGAGTGGATAAGGACTGACAACCAAAGCAAGCTGCATTTGTTTTGAACAAAGACGTTTGTGTAAAACTGCCATATAAAATGTATGAACTTTAGAAAGGCGGGGTCTCCTTCACTATTCAGTCTGTCTTGGGCTCGTCTTGGGTTTGGGGCTGACTAGCTGGAACCAGCATGCACAGCAATGTGAAAGCATTTTGCAACTTTTGGCTAACTCTTGTTTTATTAAACCTACCTAACTTTACTATTCATTACTCTACGGTTCCAGAACATTAATGACCTGTCGTGTGGGGTGTCTCAGCGGTTGGGAGACTGTGGGCCAGAACTGTAAAAACTCAACAGGTGGTAGCAGGAGGATTGTTCTGGATGCCGGACAGGTTTTGTTTCAATTTTGGCGAACACGTTAAAGAGTTTTCACCGTAGTGACCAAGACCAAGACAACAGTGTTCAAGACCAGTCTAGTAAAGGTAAGGAGCTTTTCTCCCTTATTAAATGTGTTTCAAAATTGTAAACAGTCACTCTAGTATTAATTAAAAGTCTTTAAACTTGTGTAAATTGTGGTTGTAAATTTAATATTGTTGCAAATGTTCTAATATTTGTTGAACTCCAGGCGTTGGCGAGGATATGCCCTTTTTCTTTAAGAATTTGGAGAAAGCCGTCTTTTATTCAGAATTAGTTGAATGACTACTGATGTTGGTTGATTTCCTGACGTTAGTGAGGAAGCCCAGATTTAATACAAATGTAGAGGTCGCCACTCTTGATTCAAATTAGTTAAATGACTACAGGAATTTGTTGAATTTGTTGTGAGTATTAAAACACTGAATTTGAAGAGGAAGTGTTAGAAATCTCGTCCGCGTTCATCCGACGAGATCTCGTTCGAGTAATCCCGCTCCTGACACTCTCGCGTTCTCACGCTCCCGTAGCCCCGCCTACTAGACCGACGCGTTTCTCCCGCGACAGACAGGTGAAGCGCGTTTTACATTTGATTATTCTTTGTGTATTTATACTCCGGCGTTGCGCTGGCGCGGCGCGAAGTATTGTTAGTG
>JAOTRQ010066593.1:0-12921 GCA_028565875.1 Hoplisoma paleatum
GTGTGTGTGTGTGTGTGTGTGTGTGTGTGTGTGTGTGTGTGTGTGTGTGTGTGTGTGTGTGTGTGTGTGTGTTTTGATAGGTGAGATTTCATTGCTGTCAACTCAGGCAAATAAACTATTACTTTAATGTTTATCTGGGGTTTTGTTATCTCCTTGAAGATTAAAGATTCGTTAAAGATTCTACATTTTCTCCATTTTTGGATAATGGCTCTTACATGTTTGATTCTCACCAACGGCTTTGTAACTCTTTCCAGGCTGGTGGAATTCAATGACTCTGTTTTGCATCTGTATTTGAATCTGTTTAAAATGTAGTATTGTGCTGATGTTTTTGGACCTTCTACACATTACAAGACAGGTTCGATTAATGTGCTGTTCTGAAACTTATGGAACTTATTTTACATTTGTTCAGATAGAATCAGCCATTATTTCATAATTTCCATTATAATCAGCCATGTTTATTTTTAATGTTAAAAGTAAAGGCCAAAAAATCATTGCGAGTGAAACAATGAATGTACCCAGGTCTTAAATAATAAAGTCTCATTAAAGGAAAGGAAATGAAGCACAAAGGTAAACATTTTTTTAATTTCTGGGGTGCATAACTTTTCTTTACATTTTTAAATATCAGGCAATTAAGTAATTAAAAAAATAGTGACACTTTTAAATAATTTCGCAAACAGTCATGTACGGTGACTACTGTTAATCTTCCTCAGGCAAAAACAAGTGAAAGTAGAAAAACAGTGGAATAACTTTCACTGAAAAGTCATGTGATAATTTGAAAGAAAAAATAAAGGCTCAAATTTTCCTTTAACATACAAAAAATGGCTAAATGTAGACATCCTTCATAAATAATTCTGTCCTATACACTGTTTTAAATTTACTACATGACATAAATGATTTATTATTATGATACTATACTAAAATAACCAATTATTGTCTTAGTCGTTTTCTCAAACTTATGCTTTATTATTAGGATCCATCAGCTTCCCAAACACTGACCTCAATAAAGACTTTTGGTATGAAATCTTGATCGCACGACATGCTTTTGATCCACGGTATAATCTCAAGGCGATTTTGACTAGGTCTAGTCTCCAATAGAAACCAATAGAACTGACATTTTCAGTTCAACACAATTCTTTTTTGGTAAATACTGTTTGAAAAAAAAACCCTCCAGAAATACAATTTTTTATGTGTTATTAGAAAACTTTCTGTTTCAGTGTAACATTATATTACAGAAACATTAGATATGCAGATAATTGTGCATCCTTTAAGACAAATATTTAACCTAACTCAATTTTGTTTACTGCTTTAGTGGGGAAAGTGTAGACATCTACACTCTCTAAAATATACGTGGTTTTTCCAAATCCGTACATTGATTAAGCATAACACAATAACCACCTTCCTGATATTCTGAATACAATATACTGTGTATTGTGACACCCTTCTATCAGAATCAGCTCTAAACTGAAACTCAAACATTAAATTTTATCCACAGTAACTCGTGTGTTACATCAGATCACACTGGCCACTGCTCCTTCCTTTGACAACTTTGGATCAATACTAATGACCCGACAAGAGCTAGAGGTTTTGAGATGCTTTCACCATCTAGCCATTGCCAATTGGCTTTTGTGAAATATGCACTAATCTTTATGTGTTAAGTTTGTTTGCTTCTTACATCTTGTAACTTTGAGATTGTTTAATTGCAGTCTAATATATCCCACCCACTAACATATCACATGAGGAAGAGATAATCATTGTTTATCACTTTACCTACCGGTGGTCACCATGTTATGCCTGGTCGGTGTCAGTTATACATAAGAATAAATAAACCAGCAATTTATTGTTTATTGAGTGCAAATACACAATATAAAGTGTTTTGCTGCGATATACATCTAGATTATAGGGAACATTAAACCTACACAAACCACCACCAGTGCACGAATCCTTTTCCCCCACCACCCAGAGTGTGAAACATCATAGATGCAACCCAAATCGCACAATTATCAAATCAGAAATGAAGGCAACTTCTTCGTATAAAATGCAAGTAGCTTTAATTAAATTAGTTATTAGTAGGGGGTAAACAAAACAAAAAAAGCATAAGAATCATTATAGAAACAAAAACTGGCAGATATTAGTAATTTGAGACGGCACTAAGACGTAAGTGCTTAATACACTTAAACTCACTGCACTTACAGAAGTGTCATTACATTACGTTTTACTTTGATTGTGGAAAATTTTGAATCCTTATAACGGTTGTTTTCGATGTCACAAGACACCATGAATCCAGAAAGAGTACAGACATTTAGACAATTTAATATATTTTTATTTAAAACATCAGTTTAATTTTAATCAAGGTGGCACGATGGCTCAGTGGTTATCACTGTCGCCTCACTGTGGCAGGGCCTCACCTGGTGGCCCATGGGCTTCTTTTGCATAGTTTTATGTTCTCCGTGCACTAGGTTGATTGGAGATTTAGAATCGTCCACAAGATCCGCATATGTTATGGGTTGAAGAAAAACCTATTTTGTAAATACACTTGCTATGAAACTCTGGGGATTGGTGGTGGTACTGAAGTCTCAACATTTTTAAAATAATTTTTTAAATAATTTGTGACTGTTTTGAACTCTACAGACCCCCACAAGCTACATAGTTTGGAAGACTAGTGTCTATAAACAATCATTATCTGATGTCTCCACGAGTTCAATCCTGATAAAGATTAAGGCCCGTCTCTAGGTAACTCAATCACAGTGCCTGTATGATTTTACCATTGTGATGTCCAATGTTAAGTTATTGCCCCATTTTAATTCATGCAAAAGTGTAATTTTTACTTTCCTTGTGTCGAACCCCAAGAAGCTCCTCAAAAGCATGATACTGCCACTATGTTTTAGCACAGAGATCATATTTGCTGCATCATATTTTGTTGCTTACTTTGTTTACATTCCTTTTAACAACCTCCAAGCGGGCTGTGTTAAGCTTTTCACAGAACACCAGTATAAGTCGTGCATCTTCCATGAGAGTCTATGCAACACTGTAACAATGGATGTCTATCCGACTGGCTGTTAAATCTCTGCACAGAATCAAGCAGTTCTTGATGTATTTTGAATTATTAATTATTAAGACCATTTAAGTTTTGGGAGCATTTTCAAACTATGTCCCATCTGTCCATTATCTAGTTTTACCACCACTAAATCCTATTTAGTGTCATGGTGGGACAGATCACCAGGGTACAGAGGCATAAACACACACAGGATAATTTCACTATATCCAATTAATCTGACTGCATGTCTTTGGACATGCGGGAAGAAACCTGCAAACAGACGCATGGAGAACATGTAAACTCTGTTGCCTTGCCTCCAGAGCCTACTGACTTCTTACTGTGAGATGACAATACTAACTACTAAGCCACTGTGTCACCCCTTCCCCCAAACTATATCCAATTATTTAAATTATAACAGCTCTAGATGCATGTCAAGTGTAGTTATCATGTCAAGTGTAGTAATTATTCGGCTACAGTTTGTAGTGCAACAGTAAACTGTCCAAACACTTTTGTATATAATAATCTGATTTTTCTACACTAAACTATGGTTATGGGTGGACCGGTTGTTGATAAAAGATATTTTATTCTTTTCATTACATTTTCAGCATATATCAGGGGTCTTTATCCAAAGCAATTTACAGTTACAATGGAACAGAGCAATCGAGGGTTAAGGGCCTTGCATACATCTATGGACACTACATGTAAGTGGCCACTTCCAGCTACTATCATCAAATTTGCTGACAGCACTGTTGTTGTAGATCCTGATCTAATCTCCAACAATGATAAGAAGGCCTATCTGGATCAGATTAAACATCTGAAGGACCAGTGGGAAATGGTCTCATCCTTAATGTCAGGTCAGTTAGACAAAAGAGCTGATAATGGACTGTAGCAGTAAGAATAAGAGGAACTCTGATCTTGTTGTGAGCAATGGAAATGCAGTGGAATGCGTAGACAGCTTTGAGAACCTTGGAGTCACAGAACTTGCTACTACACCTTCAACACTGAAAGCATTTTCACAGATACCATGACTGGCTTTTCAGAGGGTGGGACGTTCAGCTGAGCACATCATCCGGATGACCAGCAGTCCACATTCAGGAACATAGGTATAGAGATTAATGGTTTCTCTGTTGTCATCTGGCAAGCATTTTCACGCTTTGAAAACTGAAATGGCGAGATTTATTTTAATTCTCATTTTTAAAAAATAGCATACACAGTGTGTGTAATTTTATATATGTATGTATTGTGTAATGCGTTTATATATTTTTATTCATATTTGTGTGTGTTTACTGTTACACTAGTATACAATATTCATAAACCTTTGCATATGTTATTTCATCACATTTTTATTATAACTTTGAATGATTATTATTACTTATTCTACTATGGTCTACTATACTCAAGTATTTTACATTTTGTAACATTAAATCAATTTCTTTTTATTCTTTTTAGTTTTTTTATCTCTATTTAAATATGAATATATATTTTGTTGTTGCTAATATTGTTGCAGAGCAGTCATGTTTCACTTATTACAACAAAATTCTGTTTGACATTGAAGAAGTGTTTTAATTTAGCCGAACTGAAGAGCACATAAACATTAATTCGTCCTGTATCACTGTTTACTTTAAGCTGTTTGGAGAACAGCTGATTTATACTGACATCACATAATCAGTAATGTGATTTCACAGTTTATATAAGGCAAAGCACTTTTATAGGTTTGATGGTTATTGTGGTGTTTTGGAAAATGTAATTGAAGCGTTTTTGATCCTTTTGACTAGTTTTTACTTGCAATTCTTGCACCAACAAAATCTTTTTCCATAGATTTCTGTTATCAATTATATATAATGATAATTATATAATTTGATAATGATAATAATAAATATAATAAAATGATAATATCCTAATTTGAGGTTATCAACATGTGCAGTTGCCTTAAGGTTTTGGGGTTTTGGTAACTTTAAAACTTTTTTTTTACTTTTTAGATTTACCAGATAATGTGTTAACCATTGTTTGTTATTGTACCTCAGAAATAGCTTTGTTAAATTACTATTTTGAAACTATTAACTACTACTATTTAGTTTTACTTTACACAACATTCAGTTCACTAACAAAGAGTTTAACGGCAAACGTTCACCAAATGGAAGACCACTGAGCTTACTGTCACAGAGTGTCACAGGCAGGTTGTAAAAGAGAGACTGGAAGAGTCACAGAAAAACTTAGAAGTGGACAAACTTTGGCCACATCCCATACTGATGATCAGTTCATTGTGACCAGTGCCACGCAGAACTGATTGATAAATGCTAAACAACTTTAGGTAGATTTATTTTCAGATCCCATGAAAAAGATAATACCAGTAAAATAAGACTTTTAATGAAGGTTTTTCATACATTACATCCGAAAGACAAATATCTCTAACTTTTAGTAAGTTTTGTACGTTTTAGGATTTGTTACAAATGTTTGGTGAATTATATAATGAATCACTGCTCTGGTTACTGTCTGTGTGGAAACACATTAGTTAACAGGTTTACCACTTTATAAACATGTTACTAAGAAAAACAAGTAATATATATTTGTAAGATTTTAATTTACTTGATCCTCACACAAATTAATACATAGTAAAATACTTTAATACATTTTAAAGTAGTCAGTCCTCATTGCATACTATGTGTGCATATTTCCCCCAAACCTTATCAAAACACATATTGTGCAACCTTGGTTTTACCCTTCTGGGGTGTATAATCAGTTCGTTTGAAGTCAGAGTATATACGTGAGAAGATTATTTTGCCCATATGTGCTGTCTTTTACCTGTGTGCTTTCACACAGTGAGATTAAAAGTGATTCATGCACCCGTGCAGTGCCATCATATGGTCAATACACCGCCTAATAACATGCACCATTTTATCAAATCTAATTGCTTTAAAGCAAGCCATACTTCAAACCCCTTGATGTAAATGAGATGACATTTGCTGTCTAGGCTGTCCACGCTAATCATGATTTATTAAACATTTTACTTCTATCCAGAGGTTTGCGTTTATGTAAATATGAACTAAGGAACTGCAATGAACCTGAAATAGTTCTGGAACAATTGACAATTAGGCCTTCCATTCAAAATATGTTTCATCTACAATTTGTTGTTCAAACGGCTATCATATTAATAGTATAAGTACATATTTGAACAGTGTGTACAATGCAAGAAGTATTAGAAAGTGTATGTTTTTAGTGCTAGAAAATAAATATATTTTTGAAACCCTTTTTTTTTTTAAATGGGTACGAAACATATAAAAACCTGGAATGCCAGAAAATGTTTTGTTTTTAGTTCAAGTTCAAGCCCAAATTTATATAAAAATTGAGAGCCTATCAGATTAATTAATAAAAGACTAGTTTATAAGAAATGTTGAATTGAGATTTTAACTTTGTGAAGCATTAATGTGCAGCATTAATGAACAGCAGTTATGAAATATTTCCACAAGCACAACTCAAAGGATTTGTAGAATAAAATGTCTACTAATACTATTTTACAGTCCGTAATAAAATAATAGCTTTGTAAAATCTATTTTAAAAAAACATTGTTTTAAAAACTGTAATGCTTGTTTAAAGAATAATACTACAGTATAGGTGTTATGAAATTCTTTACACACTTTAAGTCAGTGAACACAATCAGAAACCACACATCAATCACATCATGGACTTATGCACAGCATACATGTAAGATGTTAGATTATCTTAATATCTTCCAATTAAATTATTATGTATTGAGCATTATTCAATTTTTGTGTTAAAATCTAAATGTTAAAACAATTACTTAGGTTGCTTTATAAATTTCTCAAGTTATTTCTCAGTTCAATTCATGCCATTTTTTAAATTTATTTATTTATTTGCACACACACACACACACACACACACACACACACACACACACACACACACACACAGTGTAGCCTATGTAACAATACCTGTGGTGCAAGTTTGGTGTTACATTGGGCCCCAAATAAAATTCTGCTTAGGTCCCCATAAAGACCCATAAACACTTGTGCCGGCCCTGTGCAAAAGCAATAAGTATAAATTATTATTATTATTTATAAATATATAACAAAATACATTATTCATTCGTGAGCATTTTGAACGTTTTCATCGCGCCAAAAATTCTAACATCTTTACGACAGTGACATCTAGTGGCTGAGACTATTTAACACAAGCTTGTTCAGTACTTGTGAGTAGATGAAATTCCACCAGCATGCAGGTGGCGCTGTTATGCATTATATTTATAATACGGAAGACAGGCTAGCAGCATTCCTTTGGTTTGATGTTTTGTGTGTAGATCGTTGGACGTGTGTTTGTGTGAGTGTGTGAGTGTGTGAGTGTCAACGCGTGTCCAGTAAGGTGTTAGTGTTAGCTTTAATTAAAACAATGAGTTCCATCGTTGTGTTTTTAGCGTTTGGTACACTGTGTGTAATGGAAGGAAGCAGTGCATCTACAGTGTTCAGCTTCAGACCACTCAGATTAGCTAAGGTTAGAGTTTACTACATGTACTGGGATGTATGGGAACCAGTAAACTGACATGTGATGAGTTATGTCTGATTAGATCGTAGGTTTTTCCTGGGACAGCTGTGGCAAGCCTGATGATCCAGCTGTTTTAAAATCTCTGGAATTGTCTCCAGATCCCATCAACATCCCTGGAGTTCTGACTGCAAGCACATCTGGAAGCACCTCTGTAGCACTGGTGTCTCCTCTTTCTGTAAGTATACACACAGTTAAAATTGAAAGATCATATTCATTTGTATCCAACAAATGTGCGATGAACAGTCTACAACAAGACATAAAAAAGAACAATATAAAACATAAATATACACATAAATTAAATAATTAGAAAAGGTTGTATGTGAAATGCAAAAATAAAAAAGCATTGCATTTATCTAGCATAAAACATTTCACAATCAGTTTAAAATGGAAATATTGCCTGGGGTTACAGTATTGCACTAGTTATGCTTAGATTATTAACCTTCATATTGTTAGGTACGCACGTGCTTACATTATAATTTATAGTTTTAAGTTTATACATGCTTACATGATAATGTTAGTTATGTACATGCTTACAATATTAACATTATATTGTTAAGTACGTACATGCTGACATCATGAGTTACAGTTTTAGGTTCATACATGCTAACAGTATTAACATAGTATTGTTAGGTCCATATATGCTTACATTATTTACAGTATAGTGTTAGTTATGTACATGCTTATATTATTAGAGTTATAGTTTTAGGTACATAAATGCTTACATTATTAATAATGTATTGTTAGGCACATACATTCTTTCATTATTAGAGTTATACATGTGTACATTATTAACATTATATTGTTATCCATTTAGCACAGGTGCAAAACATTTAATAGTTAATAAATGGAACAGTTAATAAATGGAACATTGTTCTTTAAATTACTTGAACTATCTTGTTCCAAGTGGTTTCAGGCTTTTACATTAGAATTACATTGGGCTGAAAATGAGTCCGAATATGCTGAAGTAGATTCTTCTGCTTTTCCTTGCATGTCAGTACATTTCAGTTCAAACACAGTCTATTTGAGGTTTGTTTGTTTCCTGTTTTATTGTTTCATGACCCATAAACTAGGATAGATTGTACAGCTGTTTAATGAATATATAACCTTTTATAAATCACTTGACACACATTATTTGACATCTCCGTTACCGACTTGAGCTTTAAAAACTTTTTTTCTTGTTTTTATTGTCCATGTGACCGTCACATTAAACCTTAAGCACGAAGTTTTTTGTGTCTAGAAATTGTTTGGTTGTTACTTTTATGATGCCAGGTTTTGTGATGCACTGTAATGTTTTAACATTTTGCTTGTCTGGTTTGCAAGGTCAACGTCACCCTGGAGAAAGAAGTTGCTGGTTTCTGGGTCAAAATACCATGTGTGGAGGAAATTGGGAGCTGCCACTATCGGGACATTTGTGATATTTTGGACCAACTCATACCCCCTGGTCAGAACTGCCCAGAACCTCTGTACTCATACGGCCTTCCTTGCCACTGTCCCTTCAAAGCAGTAAGTGTGAGCATTAAAATGCAAGGATACATTATGTCCCATTGCAACAGATAGAAACTTAACAAAACGATCCTTCAGTTCCCTTTTTGTGTCAAAAACTGAAATGAAATTTGAAAACAAATCTCGCACTTAGTTAAAACTTGAATTCCTATCATTCCTGTCTTGTATAACCTAAATGTCTACATGGCGTCATGATACTTTCTGAGCTTTCTTTTTGCTTTGTGATGTGAGCTGAAATACGAGCGAGAGATCAGTTGATTTTAGAAGCAGAAAAAAAGATTGAAAAGGGTTTGACAAGGGTCAAATGGTCAAGTGAATGCTAGATCTCAAAATTGCAACTCTTTCTGGTCTGCAGTGGCCAAAATGGCTTTAAAGAAGAAACGTGTGATAAAAGTTACCACTGGTTCTGATACGAACACGATATAATGTTATGCCTGTTCAGTGTAAAGTGTATGTATCTATGCATTATGTTTTTTTCTTTGGTTTTTTCAAGGGTGACTACTCTCTCCCTCAGTCTGAATTTAAACTGCCAGAAACAGAGCTGCCTTTCTGGCTAACCAACGGCCAGTACAGAGTGCAGGGGGTCCTGGGAGGCAACGGCAAGGAGCTTGGATGCCTCAAAGTCACTGTCAGTCTTCACTCAAATTGAGGGATTATAACAAGATTATTGCACTGCATATCAATAGAATTTGCTGGTGTTTTGGGAAACAATTAGGAAACTGGAAGCTGAAATTGTGAGCTTAGAAATTGGGAATTTATGATAAATTCAGTTATGGTACTAACAACAGACTATGCTAAATGATTAGTGATTTAGGATCCAGTTCATAACACCACTTTAAATTGCTACTTACTGCAACATCTGCTTCTTGTCCTATTTAGAAAACACGATAAAGAATTAAAAATGTTTTCATTCACTTTTTTTGCACATTAACCATATGCTTTTAATTCTTAGAAGTTTATGAATATATTTTAGTTACATTAGACTCTATACCTGCAACTTGGCAGGACAGTCATTGCCTTTTAACTTGTTTTTAAATGTTTGACTTTTGTGAATCATGCAATAGTGAATTTTATTTTAATAAAGGTTTGTTTCGGTACAATCAAGCATGACTTGCTCTGTATTATTTGGAACAAAAAAATTATTTTTGTTCCAAAAACAGTGGTATGGTGGCTACGTGGGTAGCACTGTAGCGTAGCAAGAAGGTCCTGTTTTCTATTTCCAAGTGGGGTGGTGAGTAGTTCCATTTTCAGCATTTAGTAGATACCTTTATCCAAAGCGACTTACAATTGTGTGTGTGTATGTCTGCCCTGTGACGGATTAACACACTGTCCAGTCAACAACCACTGACATATAAGAGCATTGTAAAAAAAAAAAAGGTTTGTCCAATAATTAAAGTGTAAAATCTGAAATACAGTTAATAATAACACATTTATCGAAGTTATATTTAGGAAGACACACTTCTTTACAAAACATATTTTAACATACAAGTGATGAAAAGGTGTGGTAGATTAGAATCTAAGTTTTGCTTCCTCTTTCTCAATTTACCTACATTGCAAACTTAGATGAACTGTGGGGCCAACATTCTGATCATACTCAATAGGACGTAAAGCGCGCCACCTGGTGGAAGCACGTGTAACGCAATAACACAAACATTACAATACCAGAAGAACCCACACTTTGCATTGACAGACATAAACAAACAGCACTTACCGTACTACATAAGCACAATACAATTCAAAAACATTTTTAACGTAATAATAATTGTTAATATATAACAATAAGTCGAGTTTTCGAAGGCTGGTGATGGTTATTTTTTACCACATTTGAACACTTGGTGGCGTCAGACAGTCTAGAATTAGCAAGCATGTTAGGCCGGCTAAGAGGGAAACTTTGTGAGTTGCTAACTAAACATAATGAGCGCAGATGTTTTCAGCCAGTAGACTGCATGACACTCCTAATACCTTTAGGATTACTGAAAAATTGCATAAAATTGTTCATTTGGCCCAGTTGAATTTGCACTTCGAGAGCAGTAGCTTCAATCACTAACTTTAAGCTAATTTTGCTGAGGAATGAAGCTAATCACTACATACCGACAAAAGCCATTACCTAGAGTAACATGTCATTGTTGTGTTGTTACATTTGTATATACATTAAAATACCAGAATATTACATTCTATCATATAAGAATGTCATCCTTCATACAGTTGATCAGATAAGAACACAACCCCTGATCATTCTGACACCACTGTTGCAGGCCATACATACTCACTAGGTGGGAAGCTAGTTGGGATAAAATAGGTTATTATTTTTCCAGGGCATACATGGCCTTTTTAAAACACGTTAGTTAGAATTGGTATACACGGCTCTACAAGACCTGTCCATAAAGTTCTTTGCACAAATTTCCTCTCACTTCTTCTTTACTAGTTTAATTCTCTATGGCATAAGCCTGATTCTAAATGCTCTACTCTGAACTATGTTACTTTCCTCTCTTTGTTTACATATTTTTAGAATTTAATAAAAGTGAAAATGTCAGAGAGAGTTTTATTTAACCTGCATTACTCTCCTAAATTATGGAGCTTTAAAAAGGCTCGATCGTGCACAGAAAGTGCTTGTCATTCGAAGTGGAGAAAATCACCAGGCTTTTAACTTACACCAAAACATTAAAACTCTCATTCATACAGCGATAAAAACACAAGTAATTATTTGGCGTCGATATATGTACTTACATGTCCACAGTTCAGTCTGCCATTTAGTGGTCGTAAAGTTTGCACACAAACCTCTTAAAATTTTGTTAATCAAATGTTATATTGCAACCAGCAAAAAACACCACTTGTTGTGGGATTTTCCTTTGTCTGTTACTGTACCACTCCTCTAATGCATAGTGAATGTTATATGTTAAGCATCAGAACAGTAAATCTTCCTCTAATCTATCGGGTAAAGTTCTGGTAGAGTTTTACAGTGATTGGTAAACTTTCCATACATCCCCTAATGAAAAAAACGTGTCAAGTTAGGATTTTCACCAATGATCAAGTTGGGAGCACTGTCACCTGTGTTCGGAGTTTACATGTTATATCCATGTCTGCATGGGTTTACTCCAGGAAATGCAAGTAAAATACACAAGTTTAATCACTAAGGATTTGGCTTTTGTAGTCTTCACACACAATTTTTGTGAAATTTGATTTCACATTTCTTTCCTCTGTTACTTTTTCATACAAAATTATTCTTCAGATACAGATTAGAGTTGCAAGATGTCCATTATAGGTTCAACAACACACAAAATTGGAACTAAAGATGTTTGTTTGCTGACATCTTACCATATAAAATATTGTTTCTGCTGTGAGACGACAGTTATAACCACTAAACCATCGTGCCACCCATTATAACAATAGATGTTTACTTGTCAATGATTTAATGCTAGCATGTGCTCACCTCCAGATTAGCTCTTGTACAAAGTATTTAGTTAATGGCTGATGGCAATAAGTAAATACAAAAACTTGTTTAAAATAAAAACATTCTTTATATATTTTGATGTTAAAACTACTGAATCTCATATAACTTTGCATTTGTAAGCAATGTTTTGATTTAGTAACTGATGACTTTACCATGGAGCTATTAAAACTCTCTGCTGAAGTCTTTATATTAAAGCGTACATGAGGGGTGGTTGTAAAACCTGAGCCAGGTCTCCTCTCTGGCTATCATCATTCCTTGCATTCCTGATTCTGCAGAACAGGTTTCAAGTCATCCATCAGCAGTATTATTCCAGATGGTTTGGAGAAACTGTGATTAGGAAAAGATCACATTTTTTGTGTTTTGGTACACATCGACC
>JAOTRQ010066621.1:0-12917 GCA_028565875.1 Hoplisoma paleatum
AATCTACGCTACCTTCTTCTGATGTGCAGATACGCTAAACCCTTATAATTGGTGGCAGCGGTGGGATTCCTGTTTTAATACGGAATTCTTATCCATAAGAGAGGAACTGCTGGATCTCTGCTAATAAAAAACAGGTAAGACTTTTTAAATTTGCTACATTGACGTCATTCTGTTACATCAACTGCATGTTTGTGGGCAGCTGTTAGTATGACAGTGTCCTTGTTTTTTGTCAGACAGGGGTTGCAACCCTAGTCTTTACGCTTGTTAATTTCTCCTGCTTCTAAGAAATAACTGTTATGGATAAACTGTTTACTCCCTGCCTAATATATCCCACTAGCATGTGCTGTGTGATTCACTTCACCGTTCAATGCTAATAATTTACTTGAAATTATCAAATACTACAGATGAAATGCATCTGACCTGACCTGCAGGGATGCCATCAGAAAGCTACTACTTACTGCTTGAGAGAAGGTCCAGGATTGCATTGCTGTGGTGTTGTACCTAAAAAATAAAGGTTAAAGAAATTTAGAAGTACTTTTGTAAGGTCACATACTGATGTTAGACGAGAAGGCCTGGCTCTCATTCTCCACTCTAATTCATCCCAAAGGTTTTCAGGTCGAGTTCCAGAAAACCTTTGAAAAAATTCCACACTGGAATTTACTGAGCTCCTGAGAGCAACCAATTAGTTCACAAATGTTTCTGTGTCTGTGATTGGAACGCCTGTTGCCTATAATTTGGACCGGTGAGCGAATACTTTTGGCAATATAGTGTATTTCTCTGTTTGATGTTATTGCACTCCATCTTGCTTCCAATCAGCACCCCAGCTATCAATCATTACAAAAAATATGCATTCAACCCCATTAGTTAGGCCTAAAGGCACTTGAGAATGCGGCGTTAATTTAACAAAAACAAACATGCAGTCTGAGGGCAGTTTTGGCATAACATACCTCTACTTTTGATAAAAGTACATGCTTTATTATTTTCAGGTTTTGTTTTTACATTTGGTGTATTTGCATATAACTTTGTTTGCAGAATTAGTATTTTTAAAATACCTGAGTCCAAAAAATATGATTTCTTCAGGTCAAATAATTTAGTTTAAAAGATGTTATGTTAAAATTAATTTATTAGAATTAGGGGTTTTAATCCTTAGTTATGGCTCTGAAAACAAACATATTGTAAATATTGTAAACACATCTCATATTTTTGACTCCATGTTGGTTTTATTTGAGTGTAAAATTCTGTAGTGAACATGCTGGGACATGCATAGTGTTTAAAATGTAAGGTATAGATATGCACTCACCTGTTGGAGACCCAATCAGGATCCTGTAGTAAAACAAAGTATAAAATGGATGATTAACTCCATGCATAAGAATATTTTACCAAACAACTATGTGGCTAAATGATTTAAAATAACTTATTGACTAAAAATAAAGTTATAATACCATATCTGACTGATTCTGATTATTAAAAGAATTAAGGTAAGACATGTGTTACAGGTAATATCACTAAATGACTAAAGATTTAGTCTCTTGTAAGTTAAAAAAGTTTCACCTGTACCGGCACTCTTAAAATAAATGAATGAAGCCTTCATAGTCATTGTCATTTTTGCTTGTTTCTGTCATGTTTGAGGAAAAGGATACATTTTCTAAAGGTATGCCTAATTGAACATTATTTTTTATTTGCATGTATGGGTTTGAACATGGTACACAGACTTTTTAACTTATGTTTACTAGTGATATAATAGAGATTAATAAAGATGTTAATACACATTTAATATTTTCTGCTGCTTGCTTGCAATATTGAAATATTCATTATTTCCACTAAATATATTTAAGGGTATAAGAATCTTAGTTTAGTAAATCTTAGTGCTTGCAAAAGATTTATGCTAAAACTTGCTTATGTTGCAATATTTTCATAGGAATACACAAAAAGTAACATTGACAAGAAAGAAGCAAGTTTAAAACACTTATGTATATAAAATATTTAATGCTAGGTTAGTGAAGCAAAGTACATGTTAAAATGAAAGCTGCGAATCCCCAAGTTAGGGAAGATTATAGCAGACGTTTGAGAGAGTTAATGGCAGACAGACAAGTAAAAGACTAAAATAATCTTTCTAAAATAGATCCCTACCACTTTTGTATAAATATGTGCATGAGAATGTTCTCATTGCTTGCATTTCTGGCAGACTGACAGATTCTCATGAGAGAACATTTGCGGTATGTTACTACACAATGTAGAATTATTGAATGCTTTACAACTTTACAACAAGTTATTTCATTTTTGATTGCCAAGTTTGTTCATTTCAAAACATTTATGCTACTTTATGATGCGACAGCAGTGCACTTCATGCACGCTAACATTTGACAAATATTTAATCATCACATTTATTCTAACAACAGTCAATAAACCAGTAGTATTGAATGAGTTGTAAATAAATGCAATACACATTTTTTTTGAAAAGACTCCTTTAATCACACACATTACTAAGAAAGTAAAAAATCCAAGTACAAATATTATTCAAATGAAACAGATACACTGTTTAATTTCTGCGCTAAAAGCTTTAGACAAAACTTATCTTGGCATGAAATTTGATTTAGTAAATGATAAACAAATAAATCAAACAGTATAAAACCATATAAATATGTACAGCTGATTCAGACAGTACTCTGTTTACACGAGTCACACTCATTCAAATATGAAACTTAAGTCTCTGATGTTATAAAAAAAAGTGCATACCATTTATGTTATGTTAAGTCAGTGTGCAAACTGACTCATGAAGTTGCTATTTACTGATTAGCACATCTGTCCTGCATGATTCAAATCTCTTTTCTACATCTATTAATATGTTTGGGTCTTATATTATTCATATCTTATTAGTCAGTATTTACATTGTCACCAGAGATGGTGAGAATCTGGTGATTCACTACTTAATATTCCATGTAAGCTCTAGTGAAACCAAATCTCTGTGAAAAATCCCAAACTTTTGTGAAACTTTACATCTGAAAAACGACATCTCTTTTTCACAACTTATTGATATGTATGTGTTTATTAGGGTTGCACCATATAGTAAATTATTTATATCGAGCCGGAACCATAATGCACCTGGTATCTGAACACTTTCCTGCTGGAACCATATAGTCTCAAATCCATTTTGCAATAGCACCTCAAAATACTGTAGAAACGATGAAGAATTTAAGATAAAAAATAAACCAATAAAGAAAACAAGCAGAGAACAATTTGCTTGATGTGAAGGTACACTTGCAGGTGAAACTATACTTAAACAATTATTTGGCTTTAATATGTCATCATACATATTGGACAGATACTTATAAATAAAACTTTAATAAAAAGCTTTAACCAGCCTTTGAATTAGAGATGATACACGAGTGTTACAGTCAGTATTGTAAAATTGATTTCTATACCAGACTTTGTGATATAAAACACATTTAAAATGCTAAAAATTTTACAAGGCAAAAACTTTATGTAGATTTATGTAATTTACGTAAAAATGATTCATACAAAGCATTCAACTCGTGAAATTATTTTGAGAAGTGACAGCCTATTTCAAAGATAACAGAAATTGTTAATTTGTTTAAAGTTCATCTGTAATTTTAACCTATTTAGAGTACTTTTGACCCCCTTTTCTTTACTTTTTCTCTACCACAGCGTTTTTCTTTTACAGCTTTAAAATGATTAGGCGAGGTCACATAGCTTCTGTGGTTCATTTCCGTGTTTATCTGCACTTTTTGAATGTGCGCACGGACCCATGTGCGCTGTAATAACCTTTAAAAAAAAGGCTTAACACGTGACCAATTCGTATTTTGTTCAAAAACTTTATTTATATAGCGCTTTTTACAAGAGATATTGTATCAACTTCACAAAATACAAGACCAACAGATACAGAACCCCCTGAACAGAAACTAAACTGATCATGTGATTATTAACGACAAAATCTACCCGGTTGAATATCCAGCACTTTGGCTTCATTTCTGTCTGGAACCGGATCGGACAGCTTAAAACTGGCCGGATATTGGGCATCCCAGAGCCGGATATCCGGTACAGCCCTAGTGTTTATTCTCCAATTGTTTGAATCTATACAGACCCAAAGCAAATATGTTTAATGTTGGATTGAGCATGTATGATAATCAAATAAAAATGAATTTCACATTCAAAATATCCATTTTCATGATCTAGCTCACTTCTGTAAAAACATCACAAAAATATTTCTTCTGCAAAATCGGGTTACTTTAGGGTTAAGTCACATGCACTGATAAAATAGATTTGAGCTGATTAATATGAAGCATTAGTATTGGAATAAAAATCAATCTTTATTGTAAAATTAAAGTTATTCAACAATGACAAAGATTTCATACTAACAATATATCAATATGTTAAATGTTATTGGATTAGAGGTTAGCGACCGTTAATGGTAAGGACGTTTAGTTCACTTACTAGGAAGTTTGGAAACATGTGTCATTACTAAAGTTGAAAAATGTACATACACTTGTAAGAGACATGTATACAAATCCGTTTTGGGAGCTTTGAATATATCTAAGGCAATGTAACACATTTTAACATGATCATTACATATGTACAAATTTCATTTTAACATTAATGGTCGATCTAAGTTAGAAGAAAATTCATCTGAATGGTCATGTGTAATCCAGTTAGCACCAAAAGCAGCTGCAGAAACACACATGACCAAATACCCAGTTAAGGAGGCATTGTACAACGTGTGCAAAATTATAAGGCAAGTGGTATTTGAGAGGTTTCTATTTGCATTGAACAACAATTATGTTTTAAATCAGTCTCATAAATATCAACACTTGTGTTTTTTTTTAGATTTGACTATACCCATCTCACTTTATTCTCACCAGGTAAACCAATTTAGAAATAAACATTTTTGTAATTCAAAAACAAAACCAAAAACACATCAGTGACCAATATAGGCACCTTTCTTCACGATGACACTGAAAAGCCTTCCATCCATAGATCTATTTACGATCAACATTGCATGCTACAGCCACTACAGTCTCCCAGACACTGTTCAGAGAGATGTACCGTTTTCTCACATTATATAAGGTACCACAGGTTTTATATGGAATTCAGAACAGATTAAAAAAACGGGCCATGTCATTTTTTTTTTCTTTTCGACCTTTGCTAGCCAGCCACGCTGCGAGTATTTGGATGCATGTGATGTGGAGCATGAAAATCATGTTTTTCTTGAATGATACTTTCTTTCTGAAGCACTGTTTGAAGAAAGTGTGTTCCAGAAACTGCCAGTAAGTCAGGGAGATGAGCTTCACTCCATCCTCAACCCACACAAAAGGTGCCACAAGTTCATCTTTGATGATACCAGCCCTTACCAGTACCTAACCACACCTAGCTGGCCCATAAAAAGTCACTCTCATTTCATCAGTCCATAAAACCTTTAAAAAATTAAGATATTTCTTGGCCCAGTCTTGACATTTTATCTTATGTTTCTTGTACAAAGGTGGTTGTTTTTCAACCTTTTTTACCTTGGCCATGTCCCAGAGTATCGCACACCTTGTGCTTTTTGATACTCCAGTAACAATTCAGCTCCGAAATATGGCAAAACTGGTGGCTAATGGAATCTTGGCAACTTCACGCTTGACTTTCCTCAATTCAAGGGCAGTTTTTTGTGCCTTTTTTTAAACATGCTTCTTGCGACCCTCTTGGGTATTTCAAGACTGTTGCATCTTTCTGTAAGGCATCTCACAAATCTTGAGTCTATCAAATCTCTCTTCTGACCCATTTTGCCAAAGAAAAGAAAGTTGTCTAATTATTAAACACACCTTATATCAAGTATTCATGTCATTACACCACACCTCTTCTCATTACAGAGATGCACATCACATTATTTAATTAATTGGTAGTTGGCTTTCAAGCCTATACAGTTTGGAGTAGGACAACATGTATAAAAATTATGATGTGATCAAAATACTCATTTGCCTAATAATTATGCACATTGTATATTGCGACAGATTTAGTGGCTGCATAATTTTTCAAGTAATTTTTTCCAAGTAAAGCAAGCTTTAAAGTGCTTATTTTGTAGCAGTCGAAATTCTAGCTTTGTGTATTTTAAACAACAATCGAATCAACAAAAGACAGAACATTTTGCCAATACTTTAGGAAAGATCTACGTGGGTGCAGTCATACTAACTGCCTTACATTTAAATACAGACAGAAACAAATATATCTGCATAAACAAAAAAGAGGAAACTGATTGATTTTTCACTACCAAATAAATGACTGTGGGTTTCCACAGAGTACTTTAGTTTCCTGCCACAGTACAAAAAACAGGCAGTCAGGTTTATTTGAGTTACTGAAATTGTCGTGTGTGTATGTGTGTGTCTGTGAAATTTGGCTTTCTGAAATGTAATGTATATTACAACGCTAGCTGCTTATTGCAAATGGTTTTTATATCATTAACTATGGACAAATAGTGCTATATATTAGCACTTGGCTTTTTTGCAAATGTGCACAAAAGTCCTGCAATTTCCTAACACTCATAATAGTAAGTGCAGGTACTTCTAGCTTCTTATGGCTACAAGTAAACATAATAAATAGAGCGAAGCAGACCAGCAGAACAAAACCGAAGAAAAAAGTAGAAGAAATAAAGAAAAGGAAAGCAAGATTTGACAAGTCAAACAGGTCAGCTTGGTGTTAAGGACTAAGTAGCTTAAGCCTGGCAAACCAACTAACCAGTAGCGAAGGTTCTGTAGGCCGTCTTTTGGGGGTGGAGGTCAAATGAGTCTTTTTGCTTAAGTCTTCTTGATAAGGAATGGTTGCGCTATTGTGCAGGTTTACGCTGACAAGAAACCGGCTGTTCCGTACACGGCCTATTTCTTGCACGTGTTGTTCTCCTGAAGACTTATGAGAATGTCCCATAGCTGGCGCCTCCTCAACTATAGTCGTGATACGCTCATTACTGAGGTATCTGTACAAAGGTTCTTCACCTACACATGACGAGAGAGGAAAACATTTACGATCTAACAATGTAGACTATTATGGCTTTTTTTTAAAGAATCAATGTGACTTGGAGTATATGTTTGTGATATAATTTCTTGCTGCTGATTTGATGGCTATTGCTTACCTTTTCGTCCCTGCATCCACGGCCTGGTGTAAAGGTTGGTCACATTTAGACCAGGGTCAGCTGGCATAGACAATGGTCGGGGTTTAACTGTGCAAAAAGAAAAAAATGTATTTGATAATTAAATACAGGGTTAAGTACCATATAGCAAAAACAGCACTTTAATTAATTCAGTTTTAAAGAATATAACAATAAAGTTGCGTGTAAAGTTAAATATAAATACATTTTGCATTGTATTTGCTGTGTTACTAACCGCAAGAGGAGTTTCTCTTCATAAGGTGTGTCTGCACCACGTTAGCCTCTATAGGATAGACAGGAAGCTTTTCATAATCTGTAATGGTAAAGCGACGATGGATTTCATTGTCCAAGAATGAATTTGGTGACTCGGAGCCTTTAGATTTGCTGTTAATGACGCTGAAGGAGCTGGTCCTCATTTCCCTACGAAAGTGAAGAACCTTTATTGTCATTTTACTTGTGTACAATAAACATTGTAAATAAAAATATAAATACCAATAGTATAGATTATATTTAATTGTATTTAAAAAAGTATCAATAAACTATTTGGATATTTACACAGAGTTAACCAGGGCACCGATAGCAGAATACAATGTTTTATTATAGTGGTTCACAACTTTGTAGACATATGTAAATTCGATAAAAAAATAATAATTTTTTAATTTAGTTAAATAGTTTGTAACATTTAATAGTCTAGATTAGATTATTTTATTACGCTCAAAAAGTTCTGTAAAATGCACCATAAATAATATATTTGTTCACTGGATTTCATGATTTGTGTTAGTGTCTAACAAATCAAGCATTTCCATTGATAGAACTTGCATATGATTCGTTTAATAAATCACAGTGACATTTTATTCAACAAAAGCTGACGTTTTTATAGTGGCTGTTTTATTATTATGTGATAATTGTTGTGTTGTGTTAATTTTGCAGGTGTTCTACAGATTTTGACTGATTAATGCCAAATAAATGTTTTCATACAGTGCTCACTGGTTTGAGAGTTAAAAAGGAAGCAAATTTTAAGCAAATTTCAATCCTCTGTATGTCCTGTACATATGCAGAATTGACAATAAAACTACTACTAATACTACAACGCAGAGGGGATTGTGCATAGAGGATTGGTAGATAAAGGGAAGCAGCTAAGTCTTTATTTCTCACCGTGGTGTATAAGGCACTGCTGGGGGTGGAGGGATGTATAGGTCCAGGATTCGAGGTTTCTGATTTCTATTGCCAGATCCAGTGCTGCTGTCAGGTGACTGACTACTGGGTGAAGACAAGCTCTTAGGATCATGAAACAAAAACAATTGAGAATGCAGGTAAAAAAGGTTTACACTGTTTCAAAACTGTATAAGAGTCGAACTGTTCAATTGAAATCAAATATTTATAGATAAAATGGGTCTTAAAACCAAACTTAAAACCAAAACCTTAATATCCTTGGACTGTGCCTGTGTGATGATACAATTCTATTGGTTGTGCTTCTATTTGTATGCTAGTAGAATCTTGTATAAAATATATACACAGTGTGCAGAACTATTAGGAAAATTAAAATTTTGATCACACCATCCTTTCTATACATGTTGTCCTATTTCAAGCTGTATATGCTTGAAATCTAACCAATTAAGTAAATTAGATGATGTGCATCTCTGTAATGAGTAGGTTTGTGGTCTCATTACATCAGCACCTTATATAAGGAAACTTCCTTTCATTTGGCAAAATGGGTTAGAAGAGAGATTTGATGGACTCTGCAAGGCATCTCACTATTCTTGATTCTGAGGATAAAACGTCAAAAGACTGATTTTTCTGAGGTTTTATGGACTGGTGAAATGAGAGTGACTCTTGATGGGCCCAAGGCTGGATCCTGGAGACTGAACACTCTGAACAGTGTCTGGGAGGCTGTCGCAACTGGTGCATGCAATGTTGATCGTAAACAGATCAAGCAATCGACAGAATCTATGGATGAAGGCTTTTGAGTATCATCGTAAACAAAGGTGCCTATATTGGTCACTATTTTTGTGAACGTCAAATGTCAAAACGAACGTCAAACGTCGAACGTCAAAAATGTTTAATTCTAAATGTTCTGTTGTTATATTAGCTTACCTGGTGAAATAAAGAAGTAAGATGAGTATATATTTGATCTTTATTAAGTTGCCTATTAATTCTGCATAGTAATAGTTACCTGCACAAACAGGTAATAAAACCCACTCCAACTTCTGAAAATATTAAGCGTGAAAATATTGAGCTTCGAGTCTTTTAAGTTGATTGAGAACAAAGTTGTTGTTCAATAATAACAAGAATCCCCTCTAATACAACTTGCCTAATAGTTCGATTCAGGAGGACTAGATTAGTGGATCTAGCTGTAGTTGGTTTTTATCAAAGGTGGCAAAAAGGTACAAGCAAAGGTTGCAAACATGGCAAGTGAAGGCTGGTATATGATATTTAATCCAAGAGACGAACTCAAATAGCTCAAGAGGTTTATAAAATGTCTAAAAGTTTTCAGAATCCACAGTGGATCACAGTTGCAAGGCTGTTTTGACAGCTAAATAGGGGACCAAGTCATTATTCAGATAAGTATAAATGTTATAATGTCTAACCGGGGTATGAACCCAACTATTACGAGCTCCGAGCAGAAGCATGAGCACCAATTCACATGTCTGACATGTCTGGGTACTGTAATCTTGTAGTTTAGGTCTATAGAAAGATTGAACATAGTTGAGGTTTCTGAGATTGGTTCAAACTGACATTTTTGCCCTAATAAATTGGAGTGTTAAAACAAGTCTGGCTGAAATCTAAGCTGCCTGTCTGAAGTGTAAACTGTTTGGCTGAAGTTGTTTGTCTGGCTGTTGTCTGTCTGGCTGAAGTCTAAGCTGTGTGGTTTAAACCAAGCTGTCTGGTCTAAGCTGTCCAAGTCTAAGTTCATGGCTGAAGTAAAAAAATGCATGTCGATGTCAGCCAAAGCTAAGCCAGCTGGCTGAAATCTAAAATGTCTGGTTGACCTCTAAGTTGTATGGCTAGAGTCTAAGCTGTATGGCAGAATTTATCTGACAGGGCAACGTCAGCTTTCTGGCTAAAATCTAAATTGTCTGGCTAAATACGAATCTGTACGGCTAAAGTCAGCTAAAGTCTGAGCTAACTCTTTGAAGTCTAAGTTATATGGCCAAAGTCTAAGCTGTCTGTTGGAAGTCTTAGCTGTATGGCTGAAGTCAATTGTCTTTTTGAAGTCGGTTATTCTGCTAAAATATAGCATTCCACATAAAAATAGCCAGATGTATTTGTGGATAACATTTTGTGTTGAAGAAACAAAAGGTATCTGATTTATAACAATTTAGGTCTAAAATTAGCAATGAATTTGTATTTAGGCCAGACAACCTTTTCAACATTGAATACTCACAAACAGTGATGTGCTTGAAAAAAAAATTAATCCACATCATGAGTCAGATGTATATGTTGGCAGTTTTGTGATGGTAGTACAAATGATTTGCGAGTTATGTCAATTTAGCTTTGCAAAAATACAGACAAAGTTAAACATAAGCCTAATAACTTTGTCAATAATGTACAGACTGACAAACTATGATGTGCATCAAAGTTAGCAATAAGCATAAGATTTTAGCAATGTTTATATGTGGCTAAATTGTTTTGTTGATAGGACAACGAGGAATTCTGTTAATGTAGGTTTCAAAATAGCAATGAATTTGTATTTAGGCCAGAAAACAATTTTAATTTTGTGACGCTTGACAAACTTTAAACATAGTCTCCATCCACTTTCCGAGAGAAACAACAAGCGTGTGTTTGTTTGCTGCTTTTAGCTAAGAAAGTTTTTAATGAATAAGTTTAAAAGTTTATATTGTGTTTGTTATGCGTGCTACATGCTTTTATAGCGTTGTATATCCGAAAAACTTTCAACATCTGTTCCAAATGGAATTAAAACCGTTTTTCATGTGACTACAAGCAGAAGCAGCTGTAAATCCAACATCAACTTCAACTCATCTTCTGAAGCGAAGTATATTTGACTATTATTATGGCACCAATGGGAGCTCTATTTCCCTGTTCTGAGTGCTATATGTTCCATTGTTCCTTTTCCGTAATTAGTAATAACTTTATATGTGATAAGTATAAGTTAGTTGTTAGTCTGACAGAGAAGATCTCAGTGTTAGAAGGGCACATTCGAGTATTGGAACAAACTACTACTAGTTAGTGCTTAAATTTAACTGTAGAAGCCCCGAATGCCAGCAGTTTAAGTCTAGAGCCCCGGACCCCGGCATTAAAGCCCTCACAGCAGGGCGACTGGGTGACGTCTCAGCGACATAGTCATAGGGCAAAGCACCAACCATCTCAGTTACACGTGTCCAACAGGTTCTCCCCACTCAGTGAGCCACCCGCTGAGAAACCTGCTAATGTAAGTGCTCTGGTTATAGGAGATTCTCAGCTCCAACACGTGTGTATTGCAACCCCCACCAGCGACAGACACCAGCAACCATAGTCACCTGTATCCAGGTGACCTGGGTCCAGGGCGCCTGACATCAGAGCAAAGCTGAAAGTGCTGGCTAAGGCTAATCGTAGATTCTGAAAAAATTATTATCCACGTTGGCACTAATGATGTTAGTCTACGGCAGTCTGAGGTTACTTAGAATAACGTTAAAGTGGTGTGTGTTAGCTAGGTCTATGTCTGAGGCAGTAATATGCTCTGGTTCCTTACCGATTGAACCCAGTGGCAAAACTTACAGCAGGTTGTTATCACTGAACCGCTAATGTCTAAATAATGGTCAGAAAATGGCATTGATTTTGTTGATAATTGGTCCACCTTTGAGGGAAGTCCTGGTCTTTTGAAGCGGGATGGTGTCCACCCCAAAGGGGAATGTGCTGCTCACATTTCTTGCAGCATAGCTGACTGGCTTTACTGATGGCATTCTGATGGAAACCTGTTAACCCACTGAGGTTAAGGATTGCAGTCAGGACTACAGTGCCAATTGCTGCTCCTGCCTGATGTGACGTTTTTCCCAGAACCACCCAAGAGGGATGGGGCCTGTGTCTGGTTTTTCTAAAGGTTTCTTCCTGGCAATATGATGGAAATTGGTTTATACGCTGAGGTTAAAAACTGAAGTCGAGACTGCAGTTCCAATACTGCTGCATATAAGGACTACCCAAAAAGGATGGGCCCTGTAGAGTCTGGTTCCTGTCAGGGTTTCTTCCTGAAATTTTCAAAGAGTTTTTCCTTGCCACACTCGCCCTTGGCTTGCTCAACAGGGGTTTCTGTTCGTCCTGTATTTTGTAAAGTTGCTTTGAGACAAAGTCTATTGAAAAAGCGCTATAAATAAAACTGACTTGACTTGACCATCGAGTTAGTGTAGTGGCAGTGTTAAATGAATACCCAGAGCCAAGACCAGGCAGCAGGCAACCAGGCCTAACCAACTTTCTGCGAGTCGCCATCGGACATTACCTGGAATCCTTAGGTCAAAAACCATTGAGACGGTGTCTGTTTACCATGACAGGTGTAAGCCAAAACTAAATAAAAAAGTATGTCATAATAACGTAATAAAAAATAATCTAAGTAAGCAACATGAAAATATTAGTAAGGTAAAAGTAATTAGCAAGGTGTTTAACTGACACCTGGGCTAGACCTGATGATTATTTGAGGTTTAAATTAAGCATCTTCTCCTTCTACAACTTATGACAAAAACATAGGTCTGTATGTAAAATCACTGGCATTGTATTGACCCCCCTGAGTCAATACTTTGTGGAGCCACCTTTTGCTGCAATTACAGCTGCAAGTCTTTTAGGGTATGTCTCCACC